>JAOUQZ010015411.1:0-15335 GCA_028564935.1 Neosilurus hyrtlii
GTGTGTGTGTGTGTGTGTGTGTGTGTGTGGGTGTGTGTGTGTGTGAAAGAGAGAGAGAGAGAGAGAGAGAGAGAGAGAGAGAGAGAGAGAGAGACTGACATGGGGATATACAGAAAGAGAGATGAGATGAAATAGAAGAGAGAAGAGACAAAGGAAAAGAGAAAGCGAGTAAGATTAAAGACAGAACAGATAGAAAGATAAAGGTGTGTGAGATGAAAGGGGTGAGGATGACAGAATGAATATGAAACAAAGGAAGGGAAAGAGTCAGTACATTTACATGCACACTATTATTCAGAATATATCAGTATTCAGATATGATGCAGGTCATATAAACAACATATTCTGAACTTGCCCTTATTTAGAATTTGGCATTTTCCCGAGTAACACATGTAGGATATGTATTGATTATTCCGGTTTTTGTGTTCTGGCAAGATTCTGATTTCAGAGTTTGCTCTAAGAACATTTATTTATCAGCAAGTCTGTCTGCCTACTGGAGCCAGAGTGTTGTTAGTATGTATATTAATCAGAAATAAAAAGGAAAGCCTGGAATATGTTGTGTGTGTAAACATAGTAAGTGAGAAAGAAGGAGACAAAAAAAACAATGAGAAAAAGACCAGATGAACAGATAAAGCAGGGAAAGATATGAAATATCCAATCTGAGAGAAGAAGAAAATAGAGGGAGATATCTTAGTTTGGATGGTCCCCACAAAAAAAGTGTTGCTTTTCTTTTTCTTTTTATTTTTTTTTTATAAACAGAAACAGAAGTTTTTATATATATATATATATAATTACTAAAATTATCTATCTATCTCTCTATACTTATATGCCCAAGAAGTTCATACAAATTTCAAAGATATTTTTCAATAACCACAAACAGCTGCAACCTCAGACACAAGTCTGCATTCTTGAGAACATGGTGACACTGTGTGTGTGTGTGTGTGTGTGGGGGGGGGGGGGGGTGAAGCTGAATGTATTTTACACAAACTCCTGTAACATCTCTTAGCTCTTTGACTTCCTCTTTCAAAATCCATTAGCAAATTCATCACTTGCACATTTCTAATACAGGATATATTTTTTTAAAACATTTTTTATATACTGAAAAAGCTCAACATATTCACAAGTAGTTTCGCATTAATCTTTAATTTTCATGGTTTTAGTCACTGCAGCCACCCATCAATGCCTGCAAAAGAAAACTTCCCGAAGCATGATCAATTTGAATTTCAGGCATGACGAAGTACGCAGTGACTGATGGGAGGCACAGCCTGAGAATAAAAACAAAGATGAGTAACATTCATTAATTTATTTATTTGACAATCTGCTTAATCTTACTAGGGTCACGAGGATCCTTGAGCCTATCTCAGCCAACTCTTGACAAAATTGGGGTACACCCTGAACAGTTCACCAGGCCATCACAGGGCCAACACAAACACAACCATACACATTCACACCTACGGGCAATTTGGAACAGCCAATTAGACTACTGTGCAAGTTTTTGGCTTTCTTTACAGAAGTACTGTGGCCAAAACAGAAAGGCTCAGGAGGAGCTTCTATCCTCAGTCCACAAGACATGCCACTCATCACTTCTCTCACTCATTTACCAAACCAATTAATCCTATTAGGGTCTGGATGTGGGGTACACCATGAACAGCTCACCAGGTAACACACACAACCATTCACACTCACGCTTAAGGGGAATCTGAATTTACAGATTTATAAATCCTCACACTCAACAACCATGAGCTCCTCTAAAAAGCTGACTAAGGATCTAAAAATAAATCAAATTATTGCACAATCCAGAGGAGGACTATAAAAAGATATCAAATCTCTTCTAGCTCAAAGTTTCCACTGTCCAAACTGTTAATATAAAGATTAGGAATTGCCTAAATTCAGAGCTCCCATATGATTTCCCTTCATTGACAAGTTTTAGGTAGGAACTCTCAAACACTCCCATACACGTGTCCTACGTATATCAAGATTAATTCATTTAAATAACTTGTTTATAAAAGGGATTTAAAATAAGGTAACCAAACACGCAATCTTAGTCTCGACATGTAAAGTACACCATTTAGAAACCAGGTTTAGAGAACATTTTAATAACACAAGAATATATTTAGTTGTTTATTTATTTCACATCACTAACGATTGGCAATTAATTAAAACTGCCTGAACACAGGCAAAAATAAATAAATAAAAATCCCCAAATGCCCAAATGTTAGCAAGGACTTGCTGGAAGGTTTAGGTAACAGAGAAGTGGAGGGGCAACATACTCTTCTTCAGGAGGAATCATGAGAAGGAAACATCGTCATGACCTCATTATAAAAGTGAACACGTTCTACGATATCTGGTGAAACCTAAATGACGATGACTTTCCCTTTTGACTCTGGTTTCTTTCAAAGTTTCTTCCTCATTTCATCTCAGGGAGTTTTTCCTCGCCACCAGTGCCACAGGCATCCTTATTAGCGATGTAAAGAACATATAGGGAAATGTACAATATACATTCATATGTATAAAATTCATAAGTGAATCTATATATTACGTAAAGCTGCTCTGTGTCCATTGTTAAAAGCTCAATACAAACTAGAAATGCACTCAGAGAGTGCAGACCTCCACCAAGGTAGTGTAATCTCGTCTTTATACAGGTTATAGTGGCAGATGATGTAAAATTACGTTGCTCCTTTGAGGCCTGTTCTGTAATTATTTTTGATCTCTCAATTTTTTTTCTCCTGGCACATTCTGGGTGATTTCCACCTACTTGCATTATCGCGCAATGTTAAAAAAATACTTAAAAACCGTCCTGATCTGCCCCAAAATTGAATCAGTTATTCATTGGCACAAGACCCACATTTGGTTGAAATTCCATGGAAATCCGTCTATTAGTATTCTAGTATGTATTATTAGTATTAGTATGCTAAACAATATCTTGATAATAAGTATTGGAAACAGGAGCTGCGGACTGATTAAGCTAACAACTAATTCTTTTCAACAAAGGTATGTTTAGAGAAAAAAACAGCAGCATTTGATAAATAGAACACCTTATGCAAGGGGTGAATCTGCTATTCTTTGGGGATGTGTGGCAGCCGATGGCACAAGAGATTGAGTGGTACATTACTGAGGTAGATTAGTGAATAGAGTCCAGTAACTATCAGTCATCTTTAACTCAACTATCTTGAAGCAACTGTTCAGAAAATTTCGCAGAAAGGAGATTCCGTGCTACAACAAGACATCAATTCATTGATTAATTAGCTGTATCACTTATCCCGGGGAAGCTGGAGTAAATCCCAGCTGACTCTTGGTGAAGAACAGGATTTACCCTAAACAGCTCGCTAGTCCATCACAGAGACAACACAGAAAAGCAACCATTCATACTCACACGTAGTAACAATCCAGAATAGCCAATTAATGTCATGTGTCTTCGGGGTATGAAAGAAAACTGATGCAAGCATAGGATTTCAAATGACCTCCTGAACCTTGAATATCAGCTTGTCCATATGTTTAAGACTATTGATGATCTAAACACAACGTTAAAATACACAACTAGCTGAGGCTCCTTGGCATTTCTGAAAATCTTCAGCATCATTTATTATTTACAGCTAGCAATTAAGTTCCCTTATCTGTCTATACACATTCTAGGAGGAATGAAAATAACAGTAGGGTCTAAGAAGATTAGGATTTTAGCTCTGCAGCTCTGAAAAAGATTAATTAATGGAATATATTAATTAATATATATAATATATAATAATTAATGGAAATGATTATCGGCATTATAAGTAATGGTGTGCTGTTTATTAAAAGTAATAGTAACAGGAGCAGGGAAAAAGCTGAATTAAAAAACAAAAAAACTAAATGTGATTTAACTTCTGTACTATCCTTTATTCACCATGCTTCAGAGGCATGTTACAAAAACATGAGGCAGGGTCCTGCCTTAAGCTGCATCCACACAGGAAGTGATGAGCAGCCAGCATCCGTGCCAAGTGAGTGAAACCCTGAGAAATGAGCAAAATATTCTAACTAAATTAACCTGAACTTTCATGCCATGCAATTCAAGATAAATTATCAATCAAAGCTTAAAAATACTGATTGAAAGGTGCCCCTAAACAAGGAGTTCCCCAGAATATTTTCTGCAGGGAAACAATGAACACGAGTTTAATGATCCTGCCTACATCAACACTGTAGAGTAGCTTCCACCTCCTCTGTGATTGGTCAGTAGAGCAATGAATCCAACGGTAGCTACAGCAGCATTTTCACAGCTATGCCTATCACAACAAGTGCGGTAATATAACATATTTATGTAACTCCATTATCATAGCAAGGCATCATTTTTTAAAAATAAAAAACTCACCAAGTACTGAATAGATAAACACTATTTTTTAAAACTTTTTCTTTTTTTGTGTTTTTAAACAATAAACAAACAGTAAATAAAAGTGTTAACTTTTTGCTACTAATTAAAATAATCATACATTTAATTGCTGCTATTTTTCACAAACCTTAGATTCTCATATAATTTAAACATTTTATAATTAGCTTGCCCATTTTCGAAACATATTTAATTTAGGCATGTAAGATATGAAATATTTTAAATGTACAAGTCTTAAAGTTTCACTGGAACAGCTCTTCCTCAGCAGATGGAGCCATCCCTTACAACCTTTGACCCCTGTGGAGGGTCACAGCAGGTGATATTGTGATAATTACCCAGACGGCATTGCAGAGCAGTGAGCCAAGATCTCCCTCCCTCTCTTTCGTTCAAGATCTATCTTTTTCTCTTTTTCATTAACAGACTCTGACAGTTTGTCTTGAGGATATTTTCCGCCTCACTATCTCTCCCTCTCAGTCTCTTTCATCATCAATAACTCTCTCGTTCCTTTGTGGATTCCTTCCTTCCGTTGTTTAGTCTTTTCTACCACATGTGAAGTGTAAATTCTGCAACAATTCAGATAAAGTGTACAGATGTATTCTGGGGTGTATAACCCTCTTATTTTTTCATATGAAGCCATATGATTTATTAACACCAATTTGGGGGAACTAATACACTATTTGTATTTATTATGGTTTGTTATTTTGAAATTAATGCTACTGTATGCTGTGCTGTGTTACCCTTTTGGTCATTCTGTATCTTTGATGAAAAACCGTTTCATCTAAATGATGCTAGTCAATCCTGGTACGTCAAGTCAAGTCAAGTCAGTTTTATCTGTATAGCGCTTTTTACAATTGACATTGTCACAAAGCAGCTTTACATAGTAAATTAAATTAAGGAGGAATCTGGGGGAAATCCGTTTAAGACTGTAATGCTAAATTGTTCTTACAGGACACCGGTGCTAATATTACGTAGTTAGGTAAGAGAAAGGCCTCTTACATTTGTAATAATAATTAGGTTGCTAGGCCTCATACATCGCATGATGTATATGTGGCTGCAAACCCAGTTTTAGAAATCACAAGGACACGGAAAACATGCCATCAATGTTTTACAGGCAGATACCATAGCAGCAAACATTCTCACCCTGTCTCACTGTCAAGAATGCATTCAAGGACAGTAAATAGGGCTTGTTTCTGACAAGAACCAAAGACCAAACTGGTGCACGAGAGTGGGATGAATAGTTCGTACCAATCCATCTCACCGTCAGGATCAGAGCTTCTATACCAAGGAGATCCAAGTGCCGCAACACCAATGGAAGAAGTGTGTAGACTGCAGGGGAGTCTATTTTGAAAAATAAACCACATTTGTTTAATTTTGATCACTGAATCATGGTCTGAATTGGTGGAATCATGGTCTATTCTGAATTTGAACAAAACCAATACAAACACCAATAGAAATACACCCGCTTCCAGGAACTACATTTTTTAGGCATCTTAGGCAATACACCAGGCAAGTCCAATGGCCCTACAGGTGGCACACCAAACAATTCACTCTTGAAAAAAACTTCAAAGATTTAAAGTTTTAGAGGTATAAGTCATCTTTCTTTTACATGGTTTAAGATTTTAAAATTGTAAAAAAATATGGACAAAATGGGATATTTATTAATGTTTGATACTAATTGTATGCAGCTGAATTAGAAAACAAAAAGAAAGACTCAGTTGTGCTGGTGAACTGGTACAAACGACTCTCATTGCTCAAAAAGAACAACACATTTGTGAATCGCATTACATCAATTCAGTGGGTGTGGTGAACAGAGTTCTCTTTAAAGGATGTTACCTAATCAAAGTGAAGCTAATTACAGTTTTAATATAAGAGGCATGAAAAGTTGCTGACCATGATGGAATGACCAAATGCGGTTCATTTTCAACATAGTTTCCTCTGAGGTCTACACACGTCTTTCATCTGTACTGTGGCACTTGGATCTCCTTGGTATAGAAGCTCTCAAGTTTCATTGCTCTCACACTATTCCTTTTTTGTCATTCTGCAAACATTTTAACCAAACCTCGTCAGGTGTCTCTCCTACCAAACCTTACCCTGCCCTCCCCTGCCATTATAGGTCCTTGTGGACGTCCATGAGCTCCACTCTGACAGGCAGATTCTACAGAAAGTGTGTCTATTTAAACATGTACTATTAAAATATAATGACCCAAATAGTATTACGATTTATCAGGAAATTTCACTAATTGAAGCAGGAAGTAGCACGACATCAGCTGCCAATGCATGTGCAAAGGCGGTTTTTGGGAAATTAAAAGTGATGTGAGCTTCAAAGTGATGAAATTTCGATTCGCATTTTTACCAAATTTCATGAATAACATTCTGTCCACTGATATAACGATCGCATCAAGTAACGTATGCAGTTTCTAATGTAGTGCATATGCGTTAACCGGTGTGCAAACTGTTTCAGTTGCTACTGCCCTTCCCGTACTTTTAACTCTTTTTCTTATCTTACTTTAACTTTTTTCTTCTTGTACTTATTATTTTATTATTTATAAGTAACTGCCCTCTTAATATGTGGGTTGAGAGAGTTTTTGTACTTTTCATCGCTGTGGAACTTTTACCTTCATAAGCAACTACTTCACCAGCAACTACACACCGCACGCTTTGTTTACTCCAGGGATCAGCTGATCTCCCTAAAGCTGGCCGGATTAGCCACCAGACCCACGGACTTACCACCTGAAATCTGGAGAAAAACACACCGTGGATGCAGAGGTAGAGGACAGAAGAGGAGAAAGCGGGAGATGGCGAGAGAGCAGAGGCTTACAGATAGGAAAAGGTACAAGCCATGTCTCCCGTCTAACGTGAGTTCACTGGTGAATAAGATGGACGAGTTGACAGCGCTAGCCCAGAGTCAAAGGGAGTATCAGGAGTGTAGTCACATGTGCTTTTTGGGGATATGGCTGCACCAGGATATTCCTGATGACAACACATCCATCGCAGGCTTTCACACTGTCCAGGCCGCCAGACACTGCACCATGATCGATAAGAGGAAAGGAGGGAGGTTTGCCGTTCTTGTCAGTAAACGGTGTTGTAACCCCACCCACATTACGCAATTTCCTCTGGGATCAATGAAGTATTCTGATTCTGGTATGCATCATTCAAGGTGAGAAATATTGATTGTGGATGTGTTTTGTGATAAAAGTTTCTATGAAATGAGAAAATACTGCATGCCATTGTAGTACCTGAGTGTGCATGTACTGTGGAAACTGCTACCATGCATTGGGGTTGAAATACACATTGCAAACATTACAATTAAAAATAACACAATTTTTCTTTAAAGCACAATTAAGCTGTTGACAAAGCACTTTAAACAGGCTCCAAGTTTTAAAATCTGCAAGTGATTATTCATTAAATATTTAACATTGAAACTATGAAACAGGAAGTGGCCCTTATGACTGTTTTCTGCTCATTTAATGCCACAGATTTTGTCCAATTAGCATTAGTAACATACCCAAAATTTTAAAACACCTTGACGGATATATTATGTTCGGGCCAGGTCTGAAATTGGGTAGGAATGATGTTTATGATGTAAATGACCTATAAACCAATGTAATTAGATTGCTTGTAGATTTTGTTAAATAAAAATTACTAAATAAATAATAAATTAAAAAAATAAAAAATAAAAAATAAAAAGTGGGATCATTTCCATCCATTCTCTGTAGTATCTGCCACTGCTGATTCATACACAGTAGGGTCACACATGAGCAGGGAGAGACTGGATCATTTGATTGGATGTTTTCCAGTGGGCCGTGATGCAGTTATTGATCAGCCTTTTTACGGGATTACAGTGGCTGCAAGTGAAAAATATTTTTCTGAGTTGTTGATTGCTGTCGCGGCATAAAAAACGTTTTCGACCAACAGTTTGTGTATACAAAAGCTACCAAACCAAGCTTTAAATGTACAGCCAAATCAGTCTGTCTGATAAAATGGGGTTTTCATTTCATCCTTAAACAGCATAGGAAATCAGAACCAAGTGTGTTTGAAATTTACCACAAAAACTCAAACTGTGCAAAAGCATCTGAGTGAATAACAAAAATAATTGAAAAGTACATGAAAATGTCTTCTTGTACACTACATGGCTTACTCATTTTGGTATTAGTAAGTACCAAAAAACATTAACTTTTGTCCAAATTTTGTTATGTATTTAAGTATATGATATGGAGAATATGTTCATACAGTATCTGTTTGACATATCTGTGTGACTTGCAGTGGAACCTGTGTGTACAGCTCCAAAATCCCAAAAGCATGACAACAAATCTGTAGTGCTATGTCGAGGAAACACTGATAGGTTAAGTAGGAAAGTGTATACAACTAGATGTGTAATGAATCAAATAGCTCAATACAGAAGGCATCTTGAATTTATTATTATTTAATAACATTATTATTGTTGTTTTCTAAAGCACCATTTTGCGAGAAAGCTGAGCATATGAAAGAGTGAGAGAGAATGTAGGCTGTGTGTCACTTCCACCTCCCCTGCGCTTAAAACTCACATGGTATAGTCATCTAACAACAGGTGTGAATAATCCAGGATTGAGCGCTGGCTACTGTGGTTTATAAACAACAGTGCTAATAAATCCACAAAATCTTCATGTAGCCTTCTGAAAAACATTACGCATCTGGACACAAGTAGTTACTATGCAAAGTTTGACGAGGACTGGCAAAGTGGCAAAGTTTTTCTCAAGAAATTGCCTGGAAATAGCAAGGTGCCAAAAGAAAAAGAGAAATGCAGAAACACTTAACACCTAGTAACAACAAGAACTACCGCCTGGCAGTTATATGCCTGTGCCTAGTATATAAAGCAGACAGTGTGAGTACAGTGTTGGGTGAAGAAGCAGTGCTGAGATGGTGTCAGCAGTAGCATGAAAAATATTTTACTTTTATTTTTATTGTTATTTTAAAGGTTTAGGAACCTCTTGTATTAAACCCCAGATTACAGACCTTGTCAAGTATTTGGGGTTCGAACTGTTGCATAAAATAAATATAAGCCTTCTCAAGATACCGAGTTTCAAAATCAGTTCATTCTTGAGTCACAGTAGACCTGTATGCAAAGTTTTAAGAAAATTCCTTAAAGTGTTCTCTAGGTATTGCATTTACTAAAAAAAAAAAAAAAAAAAAAACAAAAAAAAAAAAAAAAAGGACATGAGGCTGCAGCAACCACAACATCCGAAATCTAACCAGTTTATCCTTGTGTCAAGGTAAGCATTTATGCAGAGTCTGAAAACAATCCCTCAAAGCGTTTTTGAGATATTTTGCGATTACAATAATGGCACACAAAAGGCAACAGTAATGTACAGATGTACTGACATACAACCTGAAAACTTCTGGCCCTAGCTATCACTTGCACAGAGGCATAAAAACTGGCACCAAAAGTGAGACTCAGGACAACTCATTCACTGATACAGCAGCTTTTTTCTGCTTCTCCACAATGTTTTCTAATCAACTCTTTTCAGCCACTTCCCACAAATGTAAGTAAAATTTAACACTATTAATTTCTTTTTTTTTTAATCATTAATGAATAGCGACAACTAATGTTTTCTTGCAAAGGGTTGCTCTTCTTCGGACTGGGAGCAGCTCAGGCTGAAATCCAGTTAAAATATCAACGGCAAAATATACTGAGAAAAATAATAATGAAATAAAGGAATTCGCTCTTGGAAGCCATTGACACTTCTTTGTTTCAATTTCATTTATGTGAATATTAACACAAACCACAGATTATGAACCCCACAAAAGTCGAAAAGTTAAATTCTATTCAACTTTTCTATCATGCAATAATGCAACGTGTCAGGTTAACACTGCTATTAATTATCCTCACTTAAAATACTTTATCACTTCCAGTACTTTACCACGTTCTCCTTCTCTCCATTTTCACAGCTACACTGCAAGGTTACATTCCTTTTGTTTTTTGTATCTGTGCATTTTGTACGCATGATTATACGTATGTTCACAGACACGCAAAGGCAGAAGTATTAACCTTTTGATCAAAAACAACATGTTTTATAACCTAAATCTCAGCCACTAAGCAAGATAAAACAAAGAACAGTTTAAAAGCTAACCTAGAAAACATACGGTGATAAATCTGCCTTTTATCCCACAACAACAGGCTCTTCCTTACCATGAGGCTTCTCTAAATAGTTCCATCTTTTTGGCTTGAACTCCTATGTGTACACAAGGGCTGTAATTCAATGCCACTATCTGTTTAATGCTCCAAATGTTCGTATGGGTGAAGTCAAACCAAACGTGGGCATGGCCAAAAGTGGGAAGGACTAACCAAAGGCAGAAACACCATCACTTTTAGCACGATCTGTAAATTCTGACTCAACTGTTCCACATCTTTATATCATGCAATTTATTCACACAGTTATTATTTTCCTGTGGGGTTTTGTTGGTACCTAACCTGGATGAATAAGTGCACACTCATTATGCTAAAAACAGTCATAATGTGCAGCATAAACCCAGATAAACCAGTAATCTGTGATCTGCAGCCTTAATTAAGATCTAAAACCGTTTAATTCTTTTTCAAGTTCTCTTTCAGGGCTCCTGAATTTCTATGACTGGTCAAGCCTGTTAAAATTCATTCTTATAGAATTCTTCAACAAACTCTCCCTCTCTAACAGTTTCAGTTTTAGGCACACTATTTTTAAACGTTCTGTTCCAAACATCCAAATTTTTCTTCTGCCATTATTTTTAGGCCACGTGATCATCTGTATTATCATCAAAGAACCTTAATTTGTGTCCTAGTGTATACTTAACAATTATTCGACAAAGACAAGGTGTATGTCTATGATGTAATCCACTTCAGTAATATTCACGTTTAAGTATAAACTACACAGAAACATAAAATGTTCACTTATTTTTGGGGGGCGATTTTTCCATTTTTGAAATGTACAATTATGACACCGCCTGCTCCATTACAATGGTCATGCACTTAGTCACCCTTAGCACACTGACCTCACCTGACCCGCCTCTGTAACAGTTAAAATATCTAAAAAGAAACTATAAAATTACTCTTGTTTTAGTTTGCTTTTTATGTATTTTCCTCTCTTGTTGGATGCTGCTGATATTACTCAACACTTTGTCTTGGGAGCTATTCAGCAGTACCCACCTCGTCTTCAGTACATAACTATTAATTATCCCCCAGATAGTGAACCAATCAAATCATGCTTTTCCCTGTGTAATATATATTAATACATTTTATGCTGGGGAGACAGCAGGCTTT
Organism: Neosilurus hyrtlii; assembly: GCA_028564935.1. Taxonomy (NCBI): domain Eukaryota; kingdom Metazoa; phylum Chordata; class Actinopteri; order Siluriformes; family Plotosidae; genus Neosilurus; species Neosilurus hyrtlii. Next base: position 11,625 of record JAOUQZ010015411.1, read on the forward strand.
TGCAGGTAGGAACAAGTTATCAATAAAGACTGGTATGTTTTCAGGTTGGTGCCAGGAGCATGAACTGCTCGGGATGGCACTTGATCTAGGTTCTGTAACAAATATTGGCTAGTTTAAAGATCATTACTCTACATACTGTATTACATGATACAGATGAAAGCTAGTCTAAATTCTATAATAGGCTGTGTTCTTTGTATAAGATTATATGACGAGTATCTCGAATTATAGAGTTCTATCCTGCTAGAACTATAGTCCAGTAAAAGAAAAAAAGAAATTACTTTCTTGTACAACAAAGCAACAAGGTCTGGGCTTGTGATCTCGTATAAATAGAAACAGCTTGTTTTATGGTCATTTTGGTATTTCCACTATTACATTTTGTAGCTGTCTCATGAGTTTTCTGTAATCCTGTGCCATCCACATATTGGTGGTACATTGCCAGAACATTTTAGTTAGCTGTCTTTGATCACAGTGGCACCAAATTGGCTGCATCATGCAGATATTTATCTGATTAAACATGTCTGGTTGTACTCTCTCTCTGTCTCTGTCTCTCTCTCTCTTTAAATTAGGCAAAAAGGGTTTTACTCTCATCTACATTTTTTGTTTTCAATATTTTGGTTTTTTATTTTTTTTATTATTATCAGCGAGGAGTCTTCAGTTCTCAGTTCCCGCCATAAAACCTTCCACTTACAGCATGTTTTGGTGTACTGTATCTTATTGTTTAGACTGTACTGGATGTTTCTCACCCTTATTCTGGTGTTATTATTTTGTCTTCTAAATCTCTTTTTTTCATTCACTTTTCATTTTGTATTTTGTATTTTCAGACATTTTGTATTTTCAGACATTTATTATGATATCCTGTTTCATTTTGTCTCATCTTTGTCTGATGCACAAACAGGTGCGGGGCGTTATGTTTCTGATGAGAAAATTAACTCAGGTGACTGTAAATTTAGCTAAACTGCAGCCTTTTCCTTTGCCTACATCTCCATACTACTTTTTATTTTCACCACTGACCAAAAAGTAAGAATGGTATCATTTAAAGCTAATGATATTCTCTTAAACCGGTTTCGAAGATCACAAACTGACTGTATTAAGTGTGGCAATATCTTTATCTGTATATGGAAAACACAAAAAAAATCCACCTTGCCAACCTTAACTACATATATACCAAAGACAATAACCATTACATAAATAATAATAATATTTACAGAAAACTTTTAACATTTTGTTCTATATTTGTGCTAAAACCCTTAGTTTCTAAACTACACGGTTGTATTATAGAACGTAAATAAACAGATCTGACATGTTTTTCAACATCTGTTTTACAGATGTTACAGTAGACTGTTAAGAATGGAAAATTATCAGGTTTCACATTAAATATCAAAAGACTAAATTTTTCAGCATGTTTTAGCATTTTTATAGCATGAATACATGGAACTGTGGGCATAGAACAAGGAGCATGAAATCTGGGGAAAATGCTGATTGAAACAGAAATTTACTTGGAAAAACACATATTTGACTGTCAGATATATCATCTATCTACAGTATATCTAATATACAATACTGATTAGATAGTACAAACATGTCAATCATGTGTATGTAGAACTCCTATGACTGCAGAAATATTGTAAAGTAATGTAAGTCTGGGAAGATGGTATTTACAGGCTTTAAATGTCAATGTTCAGATTTAAACCATGATCACAAACCTAATCCTTTAGTGTTATTTTCAATTTAAATGTAAATGTGTGTGAACAGCAGTAAATATTGCAATGAATAAAGATATATTCTAAATTGCATTCTCCAAAGAGTTCTGGTAACTTTTTTTCTGGAGTTCTCAACAGCCAGGTTTATCTTTAGATAGATAGATAGATAGATAGACAGACAGACAGACAGATAGATGAATGAATGAATGAATGAATGAATGAATGTTGATGACAGGATATATTGGAATATTTATTACCTCTTCCAAGGAGATTATGTTGTACCTTCAGTTTGTCTGTTTGTTTTTTGTTTGTTGGCTTTTTTTTTGGCTTGGCTTTGGCTTGCGCTCTCTGAATGCTCTTGCTGAAAACATTGTGGTATATATCACCAAACCTTTCGTTTAATATACCATTTACCTAATAAACTGTTTATTAATAAATGAAATATTGTGATAAACTACTGCTGCAAGAAACATAAAGTAGCAAGATATAATATTTGTAACGTTACTGACTGAACCATGCTAGTGTGTGAAAGGTATAAAACGTACCCTCTGCTTCCAACAAGGTCAGAATAAAATTCCAGGACATAATAATTTATCATATACATGATACATTTTTTAAAGAAATGATTTTCATGAGGATTTTTTCATGAAATTTTATGAGAAGATCAGGCTCTTTAATTGAAAAAACATAACATGATGTCTTTATTGGATGGTAAACTACTGCACACTAATCGGGCATGTTCTTGTGACTTCGCGTGCCAATTTGTCCTCATCTTATGGATTGTTGCTTCCTGTGGAGAATCAGCAAGGAAGAAGAATTATAGCCTCAGAACCAGGATGATATTAATTAGTGTAATGGACATCAATGTCCTATATACTTTATCTGCGCTCGTTCTGTATCAGGTGGTGAAAAAATGTCTAAAAATGTATATAATATCCATGACGGAAAAAATATTTTTGTGTTATTTTGCACTGTGCATATAGCTGATGAAAACATACTAATCTGTAAGTGCATGATATGAATACTTGTGCCATTTCTGAGCATGCTTTAATGCCCTACAAGTCTTCACCTAGATAAACATAATGATGTTTATAATGACTTTTCAGACAGAGGAGAAAAAAAGTGTTTAATTTAAAAAAAAAATGGAGCAAAAATAAAACAATAGGATGTTCAGGATCAAGTGCTATTTTATAAGCTTTAAAATAAAATGGGTGAAGCAATAACTTTAAATTAAGCCAAATCTGTTGTGTTAATTAATTTGATAAGAACAAAACAGAAGGACCAGGCAGCAAACTTTTTAATATAATAAACTCTAATTAAATGTTTATGCCAGTGCTTGACATATTCTCAATCCCGTAGTACATTGCTGCATTCGCCTGTTATAATTATGATGACATGTGTATGTAAAGTGGATGAGTGAGTGTGGGAGTTCGTGGGGAGGAGGGTTAGGGGTGGGGAAGGAGGGTCAGAGGTGCCCTGGTTTCCGGGCTGTGCGGCCGGAGCATCGGGGTGGGTGCTGGCCCGCACCGGGTGGTTGTCTGGGGGGGGGCCTGGTTCTCCTGGGCGTGGTGCGGGCCCTCTGCCTTGGGGGAGGGGGATTGCCTTCGGGACCCTCTACTTTAGCTGCCCTGGGTGGCGGGGACCTGGCGGGGCCGGCTGCTGCCGGTCCTGGCATGCTGGGGACTCTACCCCGTGGCCACAGGGGACTCTGGCTGGAGCTTTCCTCTGCTGCCCTCTGGGTAGGCCCTGGGTTGTCTTCCGTGCAAGGTGGCTCGGGTTCGTGCTCCAAGGTTGCTGCTGATGTCCCGGGTCCCTGGGCTGCCCTGGTCTGCCTCTGGCCACTGTGAAGGTGTGGTTGCAGTTACATGGTCTTGCTCGTCACTTGTTGCCGATCACTCACTTGTTCCACATGTTTTGCACGCTGGCACAGTCACTATGTTGTCTTTCTTTTCTTTTTTTTTAATGTATATATGTATATATATATTTAATTTTTTTTGTAAATTTTATTCAT
>JAOUQZ010015468.1:0-15333 GCA_028564935.1 Neosilurus hyrtlii
GGATTTCTAGGTGCAGCCAGGGGCCGGAGGGAGTCCAGTTTGGGAACCACGGGATTTCATCCCTGCTTTTTGCGGATAATGTTGTCATGTTGGCTTCATCAAACCAGGACCTTCAGCGTACGGTGAAGCAGTTTGCAGCCGAGTGTGAAGCGGCTGGGATGAGAATCAGCACCTCCAAATCCGTGGCCATGGTTCTTGAACGAAAAAGGGTGGCGTGTCCTCTCCGGGTGGGTGGAGAGGGCCTGCCTCAAGTGGAGGAATTCAAGTATCTCAGGGTCTTGTTCACGAGTGAGGGAAAGATGGAGCGTGAAATTGACAGGCGGATTGGTGCAGCGTCCGTAGTTATGCGCAGTTATATGCAGTCTATCTACGCTCCTACCCTCACCTATGGTCATGAAATTTGAGTAATGACCAAAAGGATAGGATCGCGGATACAAGCGGCCAAAATGAGTTTCCTCCGCAGGGTGGCTGGGCACTTCCTTAGAGATAGGGTGAGAAGCTCAGTCACTCGGGAGGAGCTCGGAGTAGAGCTGCTGCTCCTCCGCATCGAGAGGAGTCAGCTGAGGTGGCTTGGGAGGTGTTCCAGGTGTGTCTCACTGGGAGGAGACCCCGGGGAAGACCTAGGACACACTGGAGAGAATATGTCTCTCAGCTGGCCTGGGAACGCCTCGGGGTCCCCCCTGAAGAGCTGGAGTAAGTGTCTGGGGTGAGGGAAGTCTGGGCATCCCTGCTTAGACTGCTGCCTCCGCAACCCGGCCACGGATAAGCGGAAGATGATGAGGACTATTTCTGGTACTTCTACTTCTGGTCCATGTATGATTGGCTCCCAATAACTAATCATTTCCTCCTTTCATTTAATATTACACTCAACCACTTGACTACAAAGAGTCCACGTTTTATTACATTTCCTAACCTTAAAAACATCGACACGGATGCTCTCACCTTCAGTAATGACAGCCTCCTGGACACCTACACTTCATCTACTCCTCATGAACTGGTTTCATATTACAACACTAGACTTCATAATATTCTTAATTCTCTTACTCCTGTTACGGTATGAAACCAGACGTAATGTAAGGAAACAAAAGCACACCTGGAGGCGAAAAGAAAGTTAACACTTTAATTTATTGAATTTGGAAAGGGGAAGCAGAGGGAACTAGGGACCTGGGAGGTAAGGAGGTAATCCATGGAGATGGGTCGGAAGCGCTGGGCACGCAATCCGGAAGAGAATGTGTCCGCGTTGCATCTGACCTTCACTATACAACTCACTTATTTTCCACTTTTCAGCTTCCCACTCTCTCAGAAATTTTTGCCCTCATCAGCAAGTCATCCACCTGTCAGCTTGACCCCCTCCCTACAGTTCTGGTTAAAGCCTATCTCCCCCTCTGGTTCCCATAATTTTTGCCATCATTCACTCTTCTCTCACCACTGGAACTTCCTACATCCTTCAAAACTGCTGTAATTACTCCAATATTGAAAAACCCGGTTCTGATCCCACCAACCTCAATAATTTCCGTCCAATCTCAAATTTACCCTACATCTCCAAAATTCTCGAGACAATTGTTGCTACACAGCTTCACTCTCGTTCATCTCACAATAACCTGTATGAACAGTTCCAGTTCGGTTTCTGTCCCCTCCATAGTACAGAAACTGCCCTTACAAAGATCACCAATGACCTCCTCATGGCAGCTAACTCTGGCCTACTTACCATACTCGTCCTCCTTGATCTGAGTGCGGCCTTTGATATCATATGTCACACCACCCTCCTTAATATGCTATCCTCCATTGGTATCACCAATACTCCATTAGACTGGTTCAAATCTTACCTCTCAGGCCGCACTCAGTTTATCAAACTTAAATCTTTCACATCCAATCCTTCCTCTGTCACTACAGGTGTTCCCCAGGGCACTGTCTTGGGACCCCTTCTCTTCATTATTTACCTCCTTCCCCTTGGAAATATTTCAATACAAAATTCATTTCCATTGCTACGCAGGTGACACCCAGCTTTACCTTACTAGTAAGCCTATCTCCATTCTCCCACCCCCCTCCCTTTCCGATTGCATCGCAGAAATTAAAACCTGGTTTTCACTCAACTTTCTTAAATTAAACAGTGACAAAACTGAGGTTTCCCTATACACTCAGGTCAAGAGTCTGGGTGTCATCCTTGATAGCACTCTATCTTTCAGTCTCATATCAATAGCATCACCCGGTCTGCATATTTTCATCTATGCAACATTAATCGTCTCCGCCCTTCCCTCACTCCCCACACCACTGCTATCCTGGTCCACAGCCTTGTCACCTCTTGCTTGGATTACTGCATTTAACTTCTCTTTGGTCTCCCTCATAAATCTCTCCATTAACTTTAGCTAGTTCAGAATTCAGCTGCCTGTATCATCACCAAAACCCCCTCCATCCACCACATCACTCCTGTCCTCCAGCAGCTTCACTGGCTCCCGGTTAAGTTCCGCATTCAGTATAAAATCCTCCTGTTAACCTTTAAAGCCAACCTTGAGTGCCAAGAAAAGCACCTTTAAAGAAAATTTATTATTATTATTATTATTATTAATATTATTATTATTATGTTGAAGTTTTCACCCCAGCTTTCTCCTGTAATTGTCCTTAGCCTCTCTGATCTTGACTCTCAGTAAACTTTGGATTGTTCTCACCTCCTTTCTGTTTTGTGTTCATTAAGGAGGGCTTTAATATCTTTAATCATCCACAGTTTGTTATTTGGGTAACAATAAACTGTCTGAGCTGGAACAATGGTGTAGGTGCAGAAAGTTATGTAATGTGAAATACACTCAGTGAACCCAGCAGTGTCCTCACCTTGGGGCTCATAGAGTGCTTGTCAGTCTGTCTCTTCAAAACATTCCTGTATTTCCTCCAAGGCCTCCTCTGACCATCTCCTAACATTCCTTGTAGTCACAGGCTGCCTCTTCACAACAGGCACATATCATGAAGAAAGATCAATTAAGTTGAGGCCCTGTCTCATTTCTGTTGGCCTCCTCTTTGACCTTATGCAGCTTCTTGAGTTTAGCTGTGAACTATGGTTTGTTGCTATTGTTGTATGATGAGTCCATGTCCCACTGATAGCTCCACTTTCAAAACCGGCTATGTGTTAAAAATTGTACCAGAAGTCGTCATACTCTGCCAGATAATTTTTATGCCTATAAAAAAATCAGATTTTTCAGATCAGAGTGGTCCAGTGTGTTTGTGTCCCTGGTGGGACACTTTATATGCTGTCTGTATTTTGGAAGTTCATGGGTGAGGTTTGCATTGTTAAAATGCCCCACAATGATGATAAGGAAGTCCAGCTGTTTTTTTTCTTGACATCTGTTATCTGATCAGCTAGTTGTTGTAACAGTTCTGTTACATAAACCTGAGGTGGAAAATAATCTCCGACCAAAACAAACGAAGAGAATTCCTACGGTGAATAAAAAGGTCTACAGTTTATGAGCAGAGTCTCTAAATTAGGGTTGCATGACCTATTTAACACCATGACATCTTTACACCAACCTTCACTAATGTATAAATAGATTTCGCCTCCCTTTGTTTTCCCCGACAGCTCTGAAATGTGGTCCGTGCTGAGAAGCTAGAAGCCCAGCAGCCATAGTGCACTGTCTGGGATGCCTTCATTGGGCCAGTTTCAGTAAAACACAGGGTGGCAGACCTACCAAAGTCCATATTTTTTATGTTAAGAAGCATCTTACTGAACTAATTCTTAAAAAACTTTTATTGTTATTATTATTTTAAATAAAGCTTTATTCATACTTCAATCAGAGCCTTTAGGTTTCTGTGTAACGTGTTCCCTTTTTGGAAACAGAGTATGTGATTATTCACTAATTTCTTATATATAATATAATATATACTCTAATCTGAGGACACAATAGAGAGAGTTTTCGGTACGATGAGACTGTATTTTTATTCCATATTTCATGTTCAGACTCATGCAGTTAAACAGTGTTTCCTACACATATAAAAACATAATGTTTTTTCTTTCTTCCACAGAGGCAATTACACAGCACACTGAGAATGTAATATGCATTGAACCCTGCAGTGTGTAGCTATATTGAGTCATTCCTGACAGTTACAGTAATCAAACAGATTTCTAGCTTCGGCTTAATCACAGCCATTTAAAGCAAACATGTCAGAGATGCAACACAAAAGCTCTTTCTTTAATCAGAAAGGGAAAAAACTGCATTGGTGACACTCAGTAAACAAACATGACACTTGAACAAAAGCACAACGCACCCAAAAGCACACAGTTCAATAATTATAAAAAAATAATTCAAAAAGGTATTCTGCTCAAAACAGTACTAATGTAATGAAATAAATGACACAAACCAACTAAACAAACAAACAAACAAGTAAATACACAGGAAATAAACACCAAAGCACACACTCTGCCAAACAAAAAGAAAGAAACAAACAAATTGACAAAAAGTCAGATTCTCTGTTAGAAATTAGAAAAAAGTTAATAACTAATAAATAATTTAATAACTTTAAAATATACTAATAAGAAAAATTAAGTAAGTAAATGAACGAATTAATTTATTAATAACAAACCAAGTAAATAAATAAATTATTAAATCAATGAATGAATGAAAAACCAACCAACCAAAACAAGCAAATATATTAATAGATAAATAAATAAAACCCACAGAAAACCCAAACCAACAACCAACCAAAAGAAACAAATAACCAACAAACAAAACAACCATCCACCAAACCAATCAAACAACAAGCAACCAACTAACCAACACAAAAAACAACCAACCAAACAACCAACATAACAACAAGCAACCAATGAAACAACAAGCAACCAACCAAACAAACATAGAAACAACCAACCAACCAACCACAACCAACCAATCCATCCAGCCAACAAGCAACCAAACATCCAAACACACAAGCAACAACAAACAAACAAACCACCAAACAACCACCAACCAGCAATCAACAATCCAACAATCAACCAACCAGAACAAGGAAATAACCAACCAACCAACCACCCGACCAAACAAACAAACAACCAAACAAAAAACAAAAAATAAACAAGTAGCAGACTACAGAGACATGTTAGGAATGTCAGTTTGGGTGTAACTAAAATTAATGGATAGATTATTACTAATTTCTAAGGAGCTTAATTATTTTAATGTTCAACAAGTCTGAACCAGGCATCTCTTTCAGGACACAACCGCTGCCAATTAATGAAGACAAATAATGATCTGTTTTTCCTAAGGTTCTTGTTGTATCTTGCTTATTTTATAACTATTAAGCAACACAATTATGACTTGATGTTTAGAAACAAACGGCATGTTAAACAAATTGTTTTTCAACAGTAAAACAAGACACTGATGCCTGAAAGGGAAAAAAACAGCACCGGTGACATTCAGTCCACAAACACAACACATGAACAAAAGCAAAACACACCCAAAAACACACAGTTTAATAATAATTAAAAAAATTAATTCAAAAAGGTCTTCTGCTTGAAGTGGAGGAAATCGGGGTATCAGAAGCCACTGGAGGCGTTGTGTGGTTTTGGACCCATGATCTGAGGAAGGCCTATGGCCTACCAGTCTGAAATAATGTCCTATATCTGGTCCTCCATAAATGTTCTGCAAATAGCTGGACTTCCCGATCATGTACTGTAATTAATTATTGATCATTAACAGCATCAACATGAAAATGAATACAGAAATTGTAATATCTTTGGAATCAGTGATCATATTTCAGTTACGTTGGATAACCCAATGCAGGGTTTTGAACCCAGAAGCACACCCAGAGGCGAAAAGGCAGTTAAATATGTTTATTGAGTGGGTGGTGGGGGAGGAAAGAGAACTAGGGTCCCGGGGGGTGAGGAGGAAATCCGTGATGGGGGCTAGCTGGAGACTTGGGATGAGCGGGTGAGGTCGGCAATCAATCCCGGAAGCAATCGTATGATTTACTGTACTATTTGATTATTGGAGGATTTATGTGACTTTTGTATGATGTTTGATTGAGACATTTTGAGATATCAGGTCATAAGGGACCAATCAGAGTCAAGAGCTAGAGGATGATAGACCAATCAGAGTGGAATGGGCACGATATAAGACAATTGCAGAGCTGTTTCAAGGTAAAAGGTTTTTCTCTCAGAACAATTTCTTCTGTCTGATTGATTGTATGCTTTTCTTTTCCTAAAGGCTAAATAAACACCTGAAAATGGATCTGAATCTTTTGTGTCATGAACTGGACACTTTTCGCCACGACATGCTAAAAAGGATAAAAATATAATGAAATAAATGGAATAAACAAACCAAACAAATAAACAAACATGTAAATACACAATTGAATGAATGGATTAATTAATAACAAAACAAGTAAGTAAGTAAATAAATAAATAAAATAATTATTATTTTATAATGAATGAAAAACCAACCAAACAAACAAGCAAATATATTAATAAATAAAAAAATACATCAAAGACATTGAAGCTCATTTGGTGGGTAACAGGTCACATGAAAATGTGCAGGTATTGGACCTGGTACAAAGAACTTAATAGACCCAAATGCAGGACAGACACAACAGGGTACGGTGAAAGTAATTTCCCATTTATTAAGGTGCTCAGGGAAAACAAGGTGTACAAGAGAACTGTGAAACTGTGGCAGGATCGAGGAGTGGCACAATGCTCTGTGACGGCCCAAGACGAACTGGCAGGGGGCCAGGGGAATATGCCAGGCCTTTATCCAGGAACACTGATGGGGACCAGGTGGGGATGATCATGGCGGGCCTGTAATTACCAAAGGGGCCGGGAGATTCAGGTAACCTGGACAGAGAAAGAGCCAGAACAAACATGAGAGAACATGATTCACACTCTCTGGCGGGTTCTAACAGTACCAAAAATTGCCTCCCCAGACCCCTCTTGCATACCGCCAGGAGTCTCTTAACGGCGTAGACCAGTCCACTGTCGGCCATCTTAGGCGTTAGCAGGGGCTTGGTGAAGGGCACCAGCTGATTCTCTCGGACTAGTTTCAGCCTGCTGATGTAGAAGGTCGGGTGCACGCAGAGGAACCTGGGGAGTCTCAGATACACAGACACAGGGTTAATAACTTTAGATACCGGAAACGGACCGACAAACCTGGGCGCCAGCTTCCTAGAGTAAACCCGCAGGGGAAGGTCCCGGGTGGATAGCCATGCCTGCTGGCCAGGAGCGTAGGTCGGTGCCAGACAATGATGATGATCAGCTGCCGTCTTCATGCGTGTCTGGCCCCTGAGGAGCACCCGCCTGGCCGCAGCCCAAATCTTCCAGCACTGCCCAACTAAGGCATGGGCCGAGAGGACTGTTATCTCCTTCTCATTGGCCTGGAATAGGGGCAGTTGGTACCCATGGGCAGCCTGGAAAGGGGAGAACCCGGTGGCTGTAGTAGGAAGAGAGTTGTGGGCGTACTCCACCCACATGAGGTGCTCGCTCCACGAGAATTGGTTCTTTTCAGGTTCTGGTTCAGCCGCTCCGTCTGGCTGTTGGACTCGGGGTGGTAGCCAGAGGACAGGCTGATGGTGGCCCCTAAACAATGACAGAACTCCTTCCAGAACATGGATATGAATTGTGGTCCCCGGTCAGAGACGACATTCGTGGGGAGGCCATGGATCTGGAAGACCTGGGTGATCAAGATCTGGGCGGTCTCATTGGCTGTGGGCAGCTTGGGCAGGGGGACAAAGTGAACCATCTTTGAAAAAAAGTCGACCACCGTAAGCACCACCGTATTTCCCCTTGAAGGCGGCAAGCCCATGACAAAGTCCAAGGAGATGTGCGACCATGGTTGATGCGGCACCGGTAACGGCTGGAGGAGCCCCATTCAGGTCTGATGTGGTGTCTTGTTCCTGGTGCGCACCGGGCATGCCCCAACATACTCCGCCACGTCCTTGGCTAGAGCCGGCCACCAAAACCGTTGCTTGATGACGAACAGAGGGTAAAGAAGAGGGCCCATCTGGCTTGTCGCGAGTTCAGTCGCTTGGCTGACCAGAGGTATTCCCTGTTCTTATAGTCTGTTTGTACGAGGAAGGGTTAATCTGCCCCTTTCAGCCAATGCCTCCATTCCTCTAAGGTGACCTTGATGGCCAGCAGTTCCTGATTACCCACGTCCTAGTTGCTCTCCACTGGGGACAACTTGCAGGAAAGGAAGGCAAAGGGGTGAATCCGGTCGTCCTTGGGGGAGCTCTGAGACAGGACCGCCCCTATCCCAACGTTGGAAGCATCTACTTCGACAATAAACTGCTGCTTGGGGTCGGGAATATTCAGTACCGGAGCAGTGGTAAACAGCCTCTTGAGTCACCGGAAGGCCCCCTCCGCCTCCAGGGTCCACTGGAAAGGGACCTTGGGAAAAGTTAGGGCATGCAGGGGCACCACCACAGACCTTAAATTCCGAATGAACCTCCGGTAAAAATTTGCGAAGCCTAAGAACTGCTGTACCTTTTTGCGTGATGTGGGGGGCGGCCAGTCTGAAACGGTGCTGAACTTTTCAGGGTCCATCCGGACGTGGTTAGTGGACACGATAAACCCCAGAAATGGAACCGACGTGGCATGGAACTTGCACTTCTCCGCCTTCACAAATAGTTGATTCTCCCACAAACGGCTTAAGACCTGACGGACATGGTGCTGGTGGGAGGCAAGGTCTGGAGAGAACACAAGTATGTCGTCAAGGTAGACAAAAACAAAGTCGTTTAGATACTCACACAGTACCTCATTGATGAACCCCTGGAAGACAGCGCGTTGGCCAGCCCGAACGGCATGACCAAATACTCATAGTGGCCCGTGGGTGTGTTGAATCCGGTGTTCCATTCGTCTCCCTTGCGTATCCTGACCAGGTGGTATGCATTCCGCAGGTCCAGCTTGGTGAATACCTGGGCCTGCTGGAGTAGCTTGAACGCGGAGGAAATGACGGGGAGCGGGTACCGATTCTTCACCGTAATGTTGTTCAAGGCGCAATAGTCTATGCAGGGGCGAAGTGAGCCATCCTTCTTTTCCACAAAAAAGAAACCCGCTCCGGCCAGTGACGAGGACGGGCGGATGATGCCGGTCCGCAAGGAGCTCTGGATGTACTGATCCATTGCTTTCTTCTCGGGACACGAGAGGGCATATAGACCGGCATTGGGAATGGAAGCAATCCCACGGGCGATGGGGCGGGAGAGACATGGCCCTGGACTTACCACTAGGAGGTGAAAGGAGATGTGCTCCAAATGGGCCCCACCAATAGTCATAAGCAAAGTCTCCGTCCTATGAGTGACCCGACTGAGGAGCTGATTATTTAGGGCTCGGGTGGAGACAGGCTGGGGGAGTGGTACCTCACTGATCCCCAACCACTTGGCCAGCAAACTGTCCAATAAACTCTCGGCCCCTGAAGCGAAGAGAGCCTGTAGGGAGACAACCTTGCCCTGGAATAGCAGAGTATCTGTAGTTAATGCATGTGGGGAGAGTTGTGTAGGTGTCTCAAGGCTTACCTGGGTGTGGAAGGTGTGCATTCTAACAAACGAAAAGGTTTTTTAATATTTTATTGCCTCTCTGAAAAAATAGCCACCACAATGCTTTGGAAAAAAAGCGTCCCTACCTAAACCCGACTTTAATCTGGATGCCCAGAAACTAGGCTTTTAGTAAAGCATGTAGGGAAAAAATTGGCAAGTAGATCAAACAGAGAGACACTCTCTTACAGAGTGACATTTTTGTGCTATATTGGATCTGTATGCCCTGGAGGATTGACCTGGAAACTTGAAAATCAACATATCCCTGGAGAAGAGTATATATGTTATGATAGACTCCCAGAGACAAGAGGATAGGTGGAATAAGGTGGGTTTATTGATCCCAAATAAACACGGGCTTCGTGAGCCACAAAAACACAGAAAACACAATACGGGGTCAGAAATAAAACCTGCCACGAGGGGTGAACAAAAACCAACAAAGCAACAAGAAGACAAACCAAGGATTGGGATAGACTTCAGGAGAAGTTTTAATGGGTAGTGAACGTGGAAGTAAAGGTGAGTCCAAGACTAGAAGGTTGCAACGTGCATCTCCAAGGAGGCTAGACACCGAAGTGTGTCTAGCAGGGGTTTATATGGGGAAGCTAATCTGTGCTGGTGATGAGGTGCAGGTGATGATGATTAGTATTCGGGGGAGTGTGCTCGCGGTATGTGAGAGTCGAGGAGAGAGTTCAATATGGATGTAACAGTACCCCCCCTCCAGGAGCCGTTCCGGGGTTCAGGTACTGTTGACGCCATGGGCAACCCCGGGGACGAGGTGCTGGTCAGCTGGGGTGTTGGTGATGGAAGTCCTCCTGTAGGCTGGGGTGCAGGATATCCATGCAGGGGACCCAGGATTGTTCCACTGCACCATAGCCTTCCCAATCGACAAGATATTCGATCCTCCCACAGCGTTGACGAGAGTTCAGGAGACTCTGGATGGTGTGGATGGGGCCCTCATCATGTTACATGCCTCGCATCCGGCCACAAACCTTTTGATCATGGTGGACATTCTGGGCCACCAATAATGCTCCTGGAGGATTGAGAGAGTTCCTGTAGTCCCTGGATAACCAGTCTCTGGAGTGGAGAGGGGAAGTCAGAGGTCCCTGGGTATGTACTGACGTCCTTGCAGTGTTCCTGGCACCACCAGATCCGACTCCAGCGTGGCTTGAATTTGTTCCTCCAGGTCCCACTGCATGGCGTTGAAGAACACTTTGGGAGGAAGTGTTGTGGTGGGCTGATCCGATGCTTCACTGGAGTCATGGATGTGTGAAAGGGCATTGGCCTTGGTGTTCCGTGACCATCAGCAGTACTTAATGGCGAAATTAAATTGTGTGAAGAATAACACTCAGAGAGCTTGGCGGGGATTCAAGCGTTTTGCCTGTCTTATGTAGACCAAATTCTTATGATCGGTGATTACCTAGAAGGGATATTGTGCACCCTTTAGCCAGTGTCACTATTCCTCAAGGGCTAGTTTGAGTGCGCCGTTGCGACTGCTCCTACCACTTTTTCTTTGATTTTGTTTTTAAGTTAACTTTAACACATACAGGATTGAAAATACAGGACTGCAATCTCCTCTGCTTCACTGAGACATAGCTGAACCCAGCGGTGCCGAACCATGCCATCCAGCCGGCCGAGTTCTTCTCGGTTCACCGCATGGACAGAACACAGGTAGCACAGTAGCTGGTACAACAGCGCAAGCATTGTTTCTTTCACCCACTCCTGCGCACCCAACCTGGAACTATTGTCCATCAAATGGGTGGATAAATCTGTCTGTGATGCTCTGAGATCCCTTTCTGCTGTGTATAACACCGGGATCGCCAGTTCACATGGACGAGTACAAGACCACGTCCTACAGTTGTGCAGAGTGGTGAAGGAGACGAAACAGCACTACGCACATAAACTAGAGTCACAGTTCCAACAGAGTGGTAACTTCCAGATCGGTGAATGCAGACGCTTCTCTGGTAGACGAGCTAAACACCTTTTATGCTTGCTTCGAGGCTGCAGCTCACAGCGCTAACATCACTATGGGCCGCACACTTCTGGAGCATACTGGAGAGGATAACTCATTCATCATATGGAGCATTCAGGAGAGTGAACGCAAGGAAAACAGCTGAACCAGATGGCATCATGGGTTGGGTGCTGAAGACCTGTGCCGACCAGCTTGCTCCAGTGTTCACTGAGATCTTCAATCTCTCCCTGGAACAGTCTACAATCCCAACGTGCTTTAAACGGTCCATCATTGTTCCGGTCCCGAAGAAACCTCAGCCGCCTGCCTGAACGCCCACCGACCAGTGGCCCTCACCTCGGTAGTGATGAAGTGCTTCAAAAGGCTTGTCAGAGACTTCATCACTTCTTCTCTACCGGCCACCCTGGACCCGCTACAGTTTGCGTACCGCTCCAACCGATCTATCAAGGACACCATCGCACACCTCCATCACAAAGCCTTGAATCATCTGGACAGCAGAAAAGGGAATTATGTGAAAATGTTGTTTGTTGACTACAGTTCAACGTTTACACCATAATCCCCTTCATACTCACCACCAAGATGGAGATCCTGGGCCTCAAAATTAAAATATTAACTTAACATATACAAACAAACACTAAAAATGCAAACCCCCATAGTACCAAAACAGACTCTGCTTAAATAAATATCTAACCAACAAACCAATCAGCCAACCAACAACTAACAAAAGTAAACAAACTGATAGAATTATTGAGTTGTATTCTGCTATTCACAATCTACAATTATTCCTGTGTCTGTAGAATAAGAACCATGTTTGTGTATAGGCTTTCTTTTTCAGACATTCTTTAGCTAACACAGGAAACTCCGAGCTAAAATAAATTCAGTCTCTTCCAGTTCTGTGAGTAAGAACAGCAGTCTCCATTGTTTCCTTAGTGATAAAAATCTGTCAACCTACGTTGGGTGTCAAAGTATATGATGGGAATGTTTAGAGGTTAAAATTCTGTTTTGTGAGGTAGGATGTATGTTGTTACACAAATATTGTTTCTTGTATATCATGTAAAACATATGTCCTGTGACTTCAAGTAAAGGTCAAGTAAGGTCAACCATGGGGTCCTCTAGTGTCACAAGATGTATGCGTAGGTGTGGCCTGAAGACAACAGGATGAAGATTCATGTGTATCCCCCCCAGATACTAGACTAGGAGAAGGTGGTTTGGACTCAGACTGAGTGAAGCCCATGGCCATAAAGCAAGATTACATGTATTTTGTACTTATTTTGATTTAATTTATCAAATAACTAATTTGGGAACTGATCATATCTGCTTGATCTTTCACACATCAATGAACAAAAAAAACCCGTGAGGTCCAGAGAAGATGGTTCCTCACAAAAAACAAATAACCAACTAACCAAACAACCAACCAATCAAACAAACAAAAATACAACAAGCAAGCTGTGATGACTGCACCACTGTTGTGTTAGTTTTGTTTATGTTTTCATGTGTGGAGTCTCTTTTTGTTTTTTTCACAGAGATGGGGAGGCTCCAGGCGGAATGCGCTCCACCAGCACCTGCACACTGGTTTCAGATTTCCGGCAATCACCACCGGCATTAAAGCCCTGCAGGGAGGCTTCTCCAACGCCAAGGTATTCTCGCAGCTTACGTTGTTCTTGGCCAGTTCGCTATAGAACTTCTAGTGTGAATCGGTTCTGTTTTTTTTTTAGTGCAATTCTTTATGACTGTTGTTTTTCGCTTTCTTCCAGTGCCTCCTCGAGCTCCAACGCTGCCACCTCATCTCTGTGACACGGACACACTCTCCTCCGGGATTGCTTGTCCAGCATGTCCACCCCATCTCCACGGATTCCTCTCTCACCTCCCGGGTTCCTGGTTCTCTCTGCTTCTCTCTGCTTCCCCTCTCATACTCAATAAAAACCTTTAATTTTCATCTCGCCTCTGAGTGTGCTTTTAAGTTCTAATTTATATCTGGGTTTGTACCATAACACAAGCAAGCAACCAACACAAACCACAGCTAACCAAACAACTAACATACCAACAACCAAGCAAACAACTAACATACCAACAAGCAACCAATCACACAACAACCAACCAACCCAACAAACAAACAAAGAACCAACCAACCAACCAACAACCAACCAGCTAACAACAACAACCAACCAACCAAACAACCAAACTTAATTACTTTAATGTTCAACAAGTCTGAACCAGGCATCTCTTTCAGGACACAGCCACCGTCAATTGATGAAGACAAATAATGATCTGTTTCTCCAAAAGGTTCTTGTTGTATCTTGTTTATTTCATAACTATTAAGCAACATATTATTTGATATTTTCATATGATATTTAGAAACTAACGGCATGTTAAACAAATTGTTTTCAATAGCAAAACAAGACAGTGATGGCAAAGTCCGTTAGATTTCCACTGTATGCCTGCACATTAACCAAGGGGTCTCTGTAAGGTTCCCCAGGGGCTCTCTGAAAGGTTTCCCAAAGTTAAGTTTAAGGTTAAGGTTCTTAAGTTTACTTGTGGGTGGCACAGTGGTGTAGTGGTTAGCACGTCTGCCTCACACCAAGAAGGCCTAGGTTTGATTCCTAGCTCAGGCGTTTCTGTGTGGAGTTTGCATGTTGTCCCCATGCTTGTGTGAGTTTCCTCCAGGTATTCCCGGTTTCCTCCCACAGTCCAAAAACATGCAGTAGTAGGCTAATTTTCTGTTCAAAATCACCCCTAGGTGTGACTGTCTTGGCCTTACGATGGCCTGGCCTGGTGAGCTGTCCAGGGTGTGCTCTGTCTTCAACCACAGTTGGCTGAGATGGGCGCCAGCCTCCCCGTGACCCTAATTAGGATTAAGCAGCTTAGAAAATAAATGAATAAATGAAGTTTTTGCCTTTTGGATTTTTTTCTTTTAATATTTTAATTTGGAAAATGATTGTTATTAATTGTCAATTATTGTTATGGTTTCCATGGTAACAGCTCAACCACAGCAGACGCTCACATAAATGGAGTGAGAAGATGAAAGTGATATGATTCTCAGGAGATGTTTCTTAATGTTCTATGTTTAATGGAAGGAGTCTCCAGTGTCATTGTTTTGGAACATGCCGAGATGAAGTGCTAACTTTTCTGATGTCTTTTCAGATGAGTTTACACTTCTTTGCAGAAACATTTCATGAATGTTTCCCAATATAATATTTGTAAATATATATTTTTAGCAGGTGTTAATTATAAATGATCGTTTTATTTGTACTGTACTAATAACCACTAAGTCAGTTATCTAAAATTTCTCTAATGGTTTCATGGCAAAAGCATAATGTGATTAGCGTGGCATAGCATAGTGACCTTTGTCTATCTTCCATCATTACCCAGATTTCAGAGGTTGTGTAAAAAGGTGTGCCTGAATCGTCATAAATAATTTTTCTTTTTGGACTCCAGCAGACCAGAAAAAATGATAACTGATTGTTTGTAGTAGCGTAACTAGCTTAAACTTTCACTTGCTAGCAGAACAGGTTGGATGTGTACCTTATGTAGACAGCGACAGGTTTGTTTATATGTACAGTGTGCAGCATGTTCATGTTTGAGGAGGGCTTAAGCCTCAAATCCGTCATACATTCTGCATTTTCTTAAAAAGATAACCTTGTTTCCAAGTCTTGCTTTCAGTAAATATTCAGCAGATCTTTATTATAAAATGTCTTTATTTCACAAGTAGGGAATCAAAAGCAGAAAATATGTCATGTGTATGTTGAAAATTGTGTAAAGGACATTAGAGACTGGATGCTTACTAACTTCCTCCTACTGAATTCTGATAAGACAGAAGTACTAGTACTCGGTTCGCAGGCAGCTAGAAATAAGGTTTCTGATTATGTTGTAAGTTT
>JAOUQZ010015486.1:0-15332 GCA_028564935.1 Neosilurus hyrtlii
AAGGAGCAGATCTGGGGGTTCTCAGGCATAGAGAGTTCTGGTAAACTGTGGCGTTGGGATGCTGTCGCTCCCTCACTTTACATGGTCACCCAGGTCCGTTGACAGTGGAATGGCTGATTGCCCAACGTTGCAGGGTGCCTTCATGTCTGTCTTCCTTCTGGTTTCTCTCTTTTTAGTTATGCTGCCATAGTTAGTCGGAGTCCCTGCTTGCACCCAGCACTAATAAACTCTTCTTTAACCATTACACTGCTATAAGAACACCTAACAACCTCTCTTTCTCCCCCCCTCCTTTTTTTCCTCCTCTCTGTGTTTTGCTGAGGTACACATGCTATGCCGTGGATGTCGGTGATCTTCATACTCCTAATCCTTCTGCTCAGTGAGTCCTGTGGTCTGTCCTTGTGTGTTGATGCTGGCTGGAGTTCTCATCATTTTGGAAGCCCCTCACTCCTACTGATGAAGACCCATATGGGCTTGATGACTTTTCGCTGCTGGTGATATAGACTCTCTTGCTGCAGTTATCTAGGACTTACAGTTGTGGTATAACCAACCGGACTACATGTTGGACTGTAATGAAATTTTCTTATATGGTTTGTATTTTTTTGGCTTCACCCAAATGAGGATGGGTTTCCCTCCTGAGCCTGGTTCCTCTCAAGGTTTCTTCCTTGTGTTAACTGGGGAAGTTTTTGCTTGCCACTTTCGCCGCGGGCTTGCTCATTAGGGATGTGTATGGCATTGTAGAGAAAAATTTATAGATTCCTTCCTAATTTAATTTTACTTTGTAAAGCTGCTTTGTGACAATGTCAATTGTAAAAAGCGCTATACAAATAAAACTGACTTGACTTGACAAGCATGGAAAGAACATGCAAACTCCACACAGAAACATCTAAGTCCAGGACCTATTTATTGTGGGCATGCTAACCACTATGCCACCGTGCCACCCTGCACATAACTTCACCTGCATACATGAGTCATACTTGGAATAATTAATAAATGTTACTATAAACCCTGTGTGATCCTTCACTTTTTCTTATGTAGTCGAATATTCAATGTAAAAGATACTACTTATGACTGTAGTGTGTGTGTGTATACCCTCCCACTGACACAATTTGTAGTTTCTTGTCTTCTGTAAGCTGGGAGCCATTTTGCAATATGTTTTGTCCACAGAGCTTTTAGTGTAAACAAGAACAGCTCTGTCTCACTTGTCCTATTCCTCTCCCCTGGAAGCCTGATGCTGTCCTTCCTCCCACTCGCTCACACACAAACTCAGAGCTCCGCAAGCACTCATGACTGCAGTTCTGTCGGATCACAGGTGTCTGTTTCTGTTAACGAGCCTTCATTATCGGTACAGAACTTTATGAGTAACATGCTGTACATTACAGACTCTTCTGTGTTATTTATTCTGTTCCATGTTATTTCTATCTTGCAGATTCCTGATGGTTGTTTAGCTCTATTCTGTGCAGGATCATGAAGACCAGTCCGTACCTGCTGTAATATCTGAGATTACACAGAAACTCATTTAGGCACTCGTTATCTTATTATCTTTACTACTCTTACTGTGTACTGGGCAGAGGATCAGCTTGTAATGTTCTGGTCTACAAAACAGACAGCTCAAAAATTCTACCTATTAATGCAACATGCAAACTATTAGAACTCAGCAACATAAACAACTTACTGTACTTACAGCACCCTGACCATTACCTAAAATGAACATGGTCAGGGGGATCAGGACCCCTTATACAGTGGAGAGGTCTTGCATTCTTCAACAAAAGTTTAAACAAGTCACCAAGGGTCACCCTCCAGCCTCAACATGTTTGAAAATGAGAAAAAATTGCAGAAACCACAAAACTACACTGCCTCACTGAAATAACTGTCAAGTAGAATAAAGAAATCTGGAACGGTTTTTAAGTTCTGGTGCAAAAATAAACACCACCCCATATTCTTACACTACCAGTCAAAAGTTTGGAGACAGTTTCTTGAGTGTCC
This sequence comes from Neosilurus hyrtlii, assembly GCA_028564935.1. Classification (NCBI taxonomy): domain Eukaryota; kingdom Metazoa; phylum Chordata; class Actinopteri; order Siluriformes; family Plotosidae; genus Neosilurus; species Neosilurus hyrtlii. The sequence goes on from JAOUQZ010015486.1 coordinate 1,984, forward strand.
AAACTTTCATTCATTCATTTTCTGAACCGCTTAATCGTAATTAAAGTCACTGAGAGGCTGCACCCATCTCAGCCGACTCTGGACAAAGGCAAAGCTCGCCAGGCCATCGCAGGGCAGAAACACGCTGACGGCTATGCAGCCTACTCTTTACAAAAATCAGCAATTTTTACATGCCTCTCACCATAGACAGGGAGAGACATTGATGGCCTTTGATAACCCAGTAAGCTGCACTTTGGGGCAGCAGTGATAACTCAATGATAGTGGTGGGGCTTGAACCCCCCGACCTTCGGATCAGTAAGCCAGCACCTTAACCACTGAGCCACCACACCAAAAATTCCTAATTATTTTAGTTATATTTCATTTTATTAACACATATACTTAAAAAGTGTTATTTATAAATGTATATTATTTTATATCTATACATGCAGTGTTTAAATTATATTAACTGGGATTAAATCAGTGTAATAACATCAGACAAATTGGATGTTGGCCAAGTTCCTGATTTCCCAAGTTGAATGACCATCCCATTGCTCTCTCATCACAACTCTACAGTTAGGGTACAATGGATTGCACCATAACTTCAGGAAAAGGGAAAAATGAGTCTGGTGAGGAAACAATAGGTTATAACAGAAGCTATAACATACAGTACTAGTCAAAAATGTGGACACACCCATCCATTCTAACTGACATAGAAGGTGTGTCCAAACTTTTGACTGGAGTGTACACGGTAAATTGGATGCCATAGAAGCATAACGAAAATATGAATTGCATAAATCCAAAAATATTATGCTCTGGTTTCAGTCCAAAGGCATGCATATTAGGCTAACTGGCTGTTCCAAATTGCCCCTTAGGTATGGATGTGAGGGTTTGTGTTGGTTGTGCTGTTCAGGATGACTGCCTTTGTCCAGAGTTAGCTGACATAGGCTCCAGCCTCCCTGCGACCCCTGAAGGGTCTTCGAACCGGAAGTGGTTTCGCAAAAGTTATTATTATTATTATTATCATTATTATTATTTTACATAATTTTATTAAATGCAAGTATTCCTTAAATGATTACTTACTTAATAATTATACTTCTTAAATAATTTTTTAAAAGTATACAAAAGTAGTATTTACTCTTTCACTCATTTATTTGCCAAACCACTTAACCCAATTAAGGTCATGAGGAGGGTGAAGCCTATCTAGGCCGACACTGGGCAAAAGCTGGGTACACCCTGAACAGTTTGCCAGACTATTAAAGGCCAACACAATCACAACCATTCCCACTCACACTTAGGGGCAATTTGGAACAGTCAATCAACCTAATGTGCATGTGCTTAAACTGTGGGATGAAACCAGAGTACCCAGTGGAAACATCCACAATCATGCTCTGTCGAACCCAAACAAGGAGCTTCTTGCTGTAAAGTGGACATCCTAACCACTACACCACAACTCCGCCCAGTAATATTCTTTTATATGACATAATAGAGTTATTAGCATGGTGTAGTGGCCCAATCTTTTAGTGTACTAAGTTCTACCCAGAATTTTACTGCATAAGTAAACCATAATTAGTTTTTTGGACACACCCTTTCTGTCCAAACAAGCGGTCATAACTTGGCAATAAAACAAAAACCTTATGTGCTGCAGTCAACAGCTCTTTCTGGTCCTAGTGATAATGGTATTAAATGTCTGACACAAACTTAATGGTTGTGTTTGGCTTTACTTCAAGTAACGCCCTCCATATTTTCATTGTTTGGACCATCATCAATCTGATACAGCAGTGAGGTGACAGTATTTTGTTTAACCATCAGTAAACAGCTCCAATAAAGAGCTTGTCTAATGACAATACACTGTAGCTAACTACTCCTTAATCACTAAAACCCTGAATCGATCCGGGCTGCTTCATTAGAATAACATTGACAGAGAGGTGAAGGGTACCGTGCATTGTGCGTAATAAATCTGCGTATTTAATGTAGACAGTTTTATCACAAAGCCAGGGCTTCACCTGAATGCAAATTATAGCACTCCTCATATTAAACAAGCTGTAAAATACAACCTCACTGAACCCACCACTCCTCCTCTCTCTGACTACAATTACGCACAAGGCTGTGGACGGACAAATCAAATTTTCATTCTTATAGTGCTTGTTGCATAGCTACGTTCTTAATATATTCTGCTAGACTGGCCATTGTCTACTTCTCCGAAATCAAAGCAATCAGGGATCAATTCCACAAAGCAATCAAGCCATAGCTTAAAAATCACTCAAAGGTAAACGAATAACAGCAATTAGTGTATGACAATGACAATACGTGCAATTTGGTCGAAGTGCAGATAGACTGAGGCGTAGCCAACTGGCAAGTCAGCCATTAGCGAGCTGCAACTGTGCGCTATAATATTTAGCAGCTTCCAGTAAAGCATTCAGCATATTCTTGAAGAGAAAGGATACACAGGAAATATCCCAAGGGATAAACAGTTTATGAGATCCCTGTGAAGTACTTGCTGCTCGTTGGAAACATCTTGTTCTTCACCCTGAGATTACACTGGAGCACGATGTCTGCGAACTCCATGATTCAAAAAGCATGAAGCTCCACAATTTATGAGCATGCTTGCAGCACGATTGGGGTATAAAATATGAGGCAGGATGCATCCAAGAGATAAAATTTGAAGGAATCATGTTCATCAAGATCATCGTGTTCATCAAGATACCCTAAAATGGTGCATCACTACGATTCCCACATTCTATCGCGATTAAGGTCAAATCATAACACATATCTTGATAATCACGGCAAAATCAGCGCGATCAACACAAATCCAACAAGTTCTCTTGAGATCATTATGATTCGATCCCACGACCCCCACACGCTCATCACGATTCTCTCAAATTGTGGAGATAACGGACATCGTGCCACAGGGTAAACCCAGGGTCACAGAAAAGGAAACCAGTCAAAAGCTACCAAAGCCCTCATAGACCCGACACCTTGTTAAGAAGTGGGCGGTTTGGAGATAGCACCCCAGCCAGAATAAAAAAATGTCACAGCACCTGAAGTAAATTTAAAGGCTACCGTTTTAAAATACCCTATCATAAACTACTTATTAACCTTATTTGCTTGGTCTATACTAAGAAATCTTAGCCCGACGTCTTTAGTACAGACTGAGCCGAAAGCGACCTCGTATTTGCTTAATGGGGGAAAATTAGGCAGGAAGTGAACAATCAGTTCTCAAATTAATGTATTAGAAGCAGAAAAATATGGGCAAGTGCAAGGAAGAAAAAATGTTGAACATGGAACAGCTTCACTGACACCTAAGGCTCACTGATATGCATTGGGAGTAAAGGCTAGACCATGTGGTCTGATCCCACAGAAGAAGACAAATTGCTGGCTGTGATAGAAAGTTGTCAGGACACAGTTTGCTGAGTACGCCTAGCTGCAGGCCAGTTTGGTGGTATCAATGTTATGGCTGAAATATGTATATAAAAGCAAATGAAGCCTTTATTTGCCATATATGCATGGCAGCATGGTGAAATTCTTTTTGTCACATATCCCAGCTGGTTAAGAAGTTCTGGTCAGAGCCCAGGGTCAGCCCCATTACATGGCGCTCTTGGAGTAGATAGGGTTAAGGGCTTTGTTTTATGGACCAACAGTGGCAGCTTGGTGGTACTCAGGCTTGAACCCCGAATCATCTGAATAATAATCCAGATCCTAGAGCCAATTCCAGCTCACCTTGAAGGAGAGGTACTTTCCACCCTGGACAGGTCACAGGTGATCCATCACAGAGCTAATACTGACACAAGCAACCATTTACACTCACATTTAAATTGTATAGGCAATTTGGAAAAGCAAATTTACCTAATTCACACATTTCTTGAAGAAAACTGGAGAATGTGGAGAAAGCCCATGCAAATACAGGAAGAACATGCAAATTCCATCATCACCCAGTTATACGAACTCTGCTGACCTGTCCTCCAGGTGGTAAAGGGTGTGTAAACCTGGCAGGATTGTACACCGCCCCAGTTTCAGGTGCCAAGATGCTGAATATCCACACAGGATGGAATACACTGTTCTGACTGGCGGAGCTGGGCATGAAACCCAGTAAACAAAAAGCTCTTTCATTCTTCATGTTTCTGCCACGAGTTACAGATATTGAAACTAGAGCTCAGAAAAGGTTTTCAACATTAGTTTACAAGATTGGTTTCTTCAAAGAGCACATTAATGTGACTGGTGTCAACTTAAACCCATTTTATCCAAGTGACCAGCTAATTAAAGTTCAAAATGATAATTAAATTTTAATTAAAGTTTTGATTTAGGTTGGCATTCATAGCCAAAAAAGCCAGCAGCATCTTAAAACAACACAGGCATGACAACATCCCAAAATTAGAGTGACATTTTGGAAGACAAGCTGGGAGACACAGAGAGGCGGTTGGCATGGCAACCATAGCCCAGAAGCCCTCTGAGGCAGGAAGTAAATTCTCTTTAATGTAATTACACAGCACTAAAGTCCAGCTTACTTCTCAAACATACGGAATAATTTATTCATTTATTATTTATTACTCATAAAACCCGGTCGTTTGGGAAACAGCTGTACTGTAGAAAATTTCTACATAAAATGTAAATTTACACATTAGCAGATGATTTAACACTGTGGGATTTCATATTGCATCGCACAACAGACCTAGAAAAGGGACCTGATGTAAAGACTTACCTACAAGACAGAAAACCTTTTGAACCTGCCTAGACACCACAATGATGGTATTTTACATTTCAAAACAGGTGGGTTTTGTACAGCACACCCTCAACTGTGCTAAGAACTTGCCCATTTTTTTGTTGAATATCTGCTGCGTGACTTGAATACCTGTTACGAGGCTTAAGCAAAACGCATTATTTGCTTACTTACCTGTTGAAGGTACTACAGCAATATGAGTGGACCCTCAGTGGCCACCACATACCGATGGAGCTTTTTTTTCACTATGTAGTCGTCATTTTTGTTCCTGTGAGCTTTACCTTTTTAGGAGTTTTGTTGGCGTCGATAAACATAACACCTGATCAGTCAGTGTTACTGAAACTTTTGTAGGAATTTTAAGTTTATTTTGGCCTACGAAAACTTCTACACTCAATTTAGTTTATTAACACTACTCCTGCAGTCCAAATGATAAAGAGATTTTACAGAACAACTTGCATTTAAGAGAAAGAGGTGCTAATAAATGAGTAAATTCATTACAGTTGGTCAGATAAGGAGGTGGATTCAACTAATAAGACAGCAATCTGGAACGGTGGAATGTTTTTGGGTGTCAGAAGCACAGCCGTCATCCAGATGGTGATTAACGCATGAGTGTGTCTAAAGCAGGCAGGCAAACACGATGATCTAATGCAAGAAGACCATGTTAATTAGTACAAATTTACTCATGCCAAACAGTCATGTCTGCAAGTGTATGACTTTCAACATAATCTAAATGTAGTAAATCAGCCTGGAATTTTGGACCTTTAGGATGTAAACTGCCATTTTTAAGTCTGAACTGGACTATGACGATAATGTACAGTGGGGTCCAAATGTCTGAGACCATTTTTACTGTTTTGCATTTGTTATTAATCCAGTACAAATTCATTGACTTGAGTTCCGGGCTTGGTGAGGGCGTTTCTGTGTGGAGTTTGCATGTTCTTCCTATGCTTGTGTAGGTTTCCTTTGGATACTCTGGTTTCCTCCCACAGACCAAAGACATGCACATTAGACTAACTGTCTGTTTCAAGTTGCCCCTAAGTGTGAGAGAGTGTGTGTGTGTGTGTCTGTGTGTGTGTGTGTGTGTGTGTGTGTGTGTGTGTGTTTGTGAATGGATGTGTGTGTTGGCCTTGTAATAAACTGGCGAGCTGTTCAGGGTGTACCCTTGCCTTCACACAGTGTCGGCTAAGATAGGCTCCAGCCACCTCGTGATCCTTAGTAGGAAAAAGCAGTTCATAAGTGAATGAATATAAGTATGAGCGAATGATATTGTCAATCATTTGAGCGAAATGCTGGATCTCCAAAATGCTGAGTTCATGGTTTATCCCTGCTTAGCCCACATTTACAGAGCAGCAGCTACTTCCGGGCTTCCAAGACGAACTACAGTGTGCCAACAGCATGCCCCAGGAGACTCAGTGATCACGCCACACATGCAAGCAATCCAGTGAGTAAGAAAATACACTCCTAAAGAAATACACATCATGGAGCATTGCTATTGTGTCCTTGCTACCCATACCGTTTTTGCCCACTCATTCTTGATCTGTGCCTAGCCTTTGATTCGCCTTTGTGTATATGATCTCTACCTGCCTGATTCCCAACTTATGAGTTTGCCTGATATCCTATGTTCGTTGGCCACTTGTTTGATCTGTCTGCCTGAAATTGAATTTGAAATGTGCATTGGATACCTCTGCTCATCCATCCTTTTTCTGCAGCACAGCGGTATGACAACTGAACTTAAATGAATTTCTTAGGTTTTTTTATTTTTATTTTTTTGCTTTTATGCTTTTTTTATGAGTTTGTGTAAAACTTGATTATCAATGTGTGATCACATCCATGGTAGTGCTGTCTGAACATGCTATAGTGACTTCCAAACAGTGTCAAATCATTTATATTGAATGTTCAACATCAATCTGTCTATATATGATCCATACTGATTAGCCCTCAGAGTCATGGGGAAAACTGGAGCCAATTCCAGCTGACTTTGGGTGAGAAGCGGGTTACACCATGAACAAGTCGCCAACCTACTGCAGTACTAACACATGCACAAAAAAGCCTTCACACTTACAGTCATTGAAAAAAATTAAGAGACCACTTGTAATGGCTAGTTATATTATAAATGGTCTCTTATTTTTTTCCATGGCTGTGTATTCACACCTATGGCCACCTTAGAGAAGCCATTTGACCTAATGTTCTCATCTTTGGATTGTGGGAGAAAAGAGTACCCAGAGGAAACTCACATAAGCACATGGAGAACATGCAAACTGTGCACAAAAAGGCCACAATCGTCCACAAGGTTCAAACCCAGAACTTTCAGTGTTAACCAATGCACCACAGCGCCAACCCAGAATACAAAACATTACCTTAAATCGTTCTGCTTATTTCTATTATTAAATGATAAAAAGACTCATTTATATATCTCCTTTTTCCTACTCAGTTCACGATGGAAATGCCTTTGTCAAGCCTGGGACTCGAACCCAGGACCTTCTTGATGTGTGGTGGACTTGATAACCACTACGCCACTGTGCCACATATTTAAACAGTTCCAGATGACAAAAAGAGAAGTCTCAGTTGGCCAATGCGGGGTATGACCACAACTTTCAGTGCTAAACACTGTTTCACTGAGCCAAAGCAGGATACAGAACATTTTTCTTAAAACATTCGGCTTATTTCAGTTATTAACAAAAAAATAAATAAAATGCAGATTTCAAATGTCATTTCAGTTATTTGGGTTTGATTTCTGGGCTCGGGCATTTCTGTGTGGAGTTTGCATGTTCTCCATGTACTTGCGTGGGTTTCCACCGAGTACTCCAGTTTCCTCCCACAGTTCAAAAACATGCAGAGTCGGCTAACTGGCTGTTCCAAATCGCCCCTAATTGTAAGTGTGAATGGTTGTATGTGTGTTGGCCCTGCAGTGGCCTTGCAAGCTGTCCAGGGTGTACCCTGCTTTCGCCTGGAGTCGGCTAAGATGGGCGCCGGCCTCCCCATGACCCTAATTATGATAAAGCGGCTTATAAAATGAATGAATGAATGAATTTCATTATTTGGGCACATTGTAGCTAATAAGTAGACCTGATGACAGAAACGTCCACTCACACACTGCATGCAGAATATAATAAATGATCAGGATTTTAGAATCTTACTTAATTACTTACTTAATGTGACTTACTTAGCAATAAATAAGCAAAAAATTGCGGTCAATGGTCAACTAAACAAATTTTCTGCAGATGGTTCCTAATGCATCGTTTAGGATAAGGGTGTGAGAAATCAGCCCTGTATAATGTGTGGTATTTCCACTATAAAAGCAGTAAAACATGGCAAGGAAATGTGTATGTGATATATGGCACTTATTAATAATTCAAGCTCTATTATTACACAAAACAGCATAATGAGCTCAGAACACTGATCTCCGCACTCAATTATCTTTTTCTCTGTTAAATTGGGAGGAAAGAAAATGCACCGCCTTGTTAATCCTGTACTGTAACGTACTGGTATGTGCTTTAGTGTAATATCTAAAACAGTAAGTTGATGATAACTCAGCTTAACATCATCGCAAAACCAAAACAGTCTTTTTTTCTTACTTTCCTTCTTCCTGGCAGTCCGGCAAGACTGGCTCACAGTGAGAAGGTTATGAGTTCAAGTCTCAGGCTCAGATGTTTCTGTGTGGAGTTTGCATGTCCCCATGCTTGTGTGAGTTTCCTCCAGGTACTCCAGTTTCTTCCCACAGTCCTGAGACATGCACACTAGGCTAAGTGACTGTTTAAAATTGCCGCTAGGTGTAAGTGTGAACAGGTGTGCGTGTGTTTGGCCCGCGATGGTCTGACGAGATGTTTAGAGTCCACCCTGCCTTTGCCATCTGTTGGCTGAGATAGATTCCAGCCTCCCCGCAACCCTAATAAGATTAAATAGCTTGGCAAATGAGTGAGTGAGCAGTGGCAGAAATATTGGTAAATTAAAGCAAATAAGTAAAAAAAAAACCTTCATATTTGGTAACACATTCCTTTCTTGTAATAAGTGCATCAAACTACAAACAAACTTTTGTGATGTATTTCCTGGCTTGTATCGCTTACTGTTCATGCATGTTTTGTACCAATTACTCCGTTCAGTCTTCTCTTCAAGGAAATTTGGTTAAGGCATGGAGCTTAAATTGGCCAGACTACCAGGTTTGACCGATGAACTCATATGTTTTGGATCAGAAGCAGAACCTTTGTTTCTTCACATTTCAAATTTCAAATGTATTTGTCACATACAAAATCATACACAGTACAATATGCAGTGAAATGCTTGTTACAACTGTCCTACATTTGAAGAGTGCCTTGTTATGACTGTCCTACATTTTGACCTTTCCACTATTTTGGTAAAGGTTAATCTTGGTTCTAGAACTTTTGTGGATCAGATCTGATTTCTACTGCTGATGAGTGGTTTGCACCTTGTTGTATGACATCTTCACCCCTCCCTTTTTGACTTTTTTTCACTGTGACTGAGAGACTTAGAGGCCACACCTTGCTTTCTAAGACTGAAAGATATAAAGGCCACACCTTCACTAAGACTCATATATAAAGGCCATACCTCCTTCACTGGAACAACAAGATATAGAGGCCACACTTCCTTCACTAAAACTGAGATAACTCCCTTTATGTAACCAAATCATATAGTGTCCACAACTCCTTTCCTGGGACTGACTCATACAGAGGCCACACCTCCTTGACTGAAACTGGCTCATACAGAGGCCACAACCTCTTCACTGCGACTAAGAGATGTAGAGGCCACACCTCCTTAACAAAGACTGAATGGTATAAAGGCCACACCTCCTTCACTGAAACTGGCTCATACAGAGGCCACAAACTCTTCACTCCTTTACTCTTCTCCTACTAAGAGATGTAGAGGCCACACCTCCTTCACAAAGACTAATCGGTATAAAGGCCACACCTCCTTCACTGGAACTGAATCATGCAGATGCCACACCTCCTTCCTTGAAAGTGAAATATACAAAGGCCATGCCTCTTTCACTGACTCATAAAGATGACTCAGCTCCTTTTCTGGGACCAAATCATTCAGAGGCCACACCTCCTCTTCACTGGAACTGACTCATGCAGTGGCCACACCTCCTTTTCTGTAATTGACTTATACAGAGGCCACACCTCCTTTTCTGGGAATGACTCATACAGAGGCCACTCCTCCTTTACTGGAATTGACTTATACAGAGGCCACACCTCTTTTACTTGGACGGAAAGCTATTGAGACCACACCTTTTTTACTGAGATTGAAAGGTATCTCTTTGATCGCACTGGACTTTTAAAGTCACTGTGAAGAACAGGTAGGGCACATTCATTGGGCTAAGACAAAGAAGCCACATCTCCATGTCTGGGACTGAGATACAATCCATGTCTTTTTTACCACATATATTGAATATTAAGCTTGTATTTATACCAGATAAATAATGTCTCTCGCTCACTCTGTAGCCTGGATTGCTGCATTGCAGAGCTCTCAACTCACTGCAGGAGGCTGTGCCACACACACACACACACAGACAGACATACACACACACACACACACACACACACACACACACTCTCACTATGTTGGTGGCAAATATGGGAATGAAAAAGCGACAGCAGAGAGCATAGCATCTACACAGGGACAGAGTGCCATCCACCGGGAGCTCTGTATACAACCACTTAATTAACGGGCCAACAAAATATGACACTACACACAATAGCAGTAAAAATTAGCAATGTTTTAGATTAACTGGACCAACTGCATCCCCATTATATAACTTTATGGCTGGAGTATACAGCATAAAGCCACTGGGATCAATGATCATAATAATGTAGCAGCTTTTATACATTTAGGACATTTTCATGGTTTCACCTGTGCTTCATTATTTCTTCTAAGCGCTTGGTTAGTTTGTGTGCTGAAGTGTGAAAGCTGTGTTTAAGCCCAGGAGCAGTCCAGAGAACAAGTTCTGGATCTTTTTAAAAACTCTTCAACTGAACTATAGTTCATTAAAATCAGAGTGTTTCTAGCAGTGTAGTGTTTATATACTATATAAATGTAAAAATAATAATAATAATGTGACTAGAGTCTGGCACGAATCAATTCCCTAATAAGAAGCTATTGATTATTTTTCTAAAGCAGCAGGTTTGACATTAGAGAAGATTACATTGGGGAAAATAGTTATTTGATCCCTTGCTGATTTTGCAATAACTGCATAAAGGCTGCATAATTTCATGAAAAGTTTATTGTAACAGACAGTTTATCAACAATAAATAAATAAATAAATAATTTGATTTAAACATTTTTTAAAAACCACACAATATTAAGGATATCAATTAATTTGCATGTTATTGAGTGATATAAGTATTTGATCCCTTACCAACCAGCAAGAATTCTGGCTTGCACCAGGCGGTTATGCACCTTTGAGACAAACAGATTAGTTCTATCAATTTAAAGAGGCCCATTCACTTACCAGGTTTATTAAATAAACATGAAATACAGTGTTATCTCTTGAAAAAAAATGTAATCTGCCACAATGTCTTTCTGAAACCATTTGCTTACTCCTGTATGTGAGAATCAATGACCCCTGCACTGGATGTGATAATATTAGTAAACATCACCATCTTTTTTTATATTTCTCTTGAAATTGTACGCCTCTTCTATTACTCATCTCAGAATTATACACTTTCTACAAATCCGTGTTGCACTGCCAAGTTATCACGTATGCACAAGATCATTCCTCTGTCACGTTGTCTTGTTATAGTTACTGTAAACAGACACAGAACCAAAACAAGATATAAAACAGGTAAACAAGAGATACAAAGCTCATAAGCTGGGGTAGTTTCACCAGTAGACCTTTATATTCAGCCAAAATGAACAGATAATGAAAGATAAAACACATCGACTATTCACTAATGAATGAGCACCTTTAAGGTACATCAAATCCTAAAAATAGTAATGAAAGGTGTCAGTTCAGCAAAATATTTTCGACAGTGCCAGAAAAAGTAAAGTGTTAATAACACACTAAAAAGTTCTCCCTTCATATGTCTGCAGTGGTAATGCACTGTTAGAAAAATTAATTAAATCATTTTCTAAGCAGCTTAATCCTAATTAGGGTCACAGGGAGACTATCTCAGACGACTCTGGGTGAAGGCCAGGTACACCCTGGACAGCTCACCAGGCCATCGCAGGGCCAACACTCACACAAACACTGAGGGGTAATTTGGAACAGCCAATTAGCCTCAAGCAAGCACAGAGAGAACATGCAAACTCCACACATAAACGCCAAGTCCTTCTTGCTGTAAGGTGGACATGCTAACCACTGCACCACCATGGTGCCCCTGTCAGAACCGTGTATCTCTAAAACATGGACAGTGGTGTCTCAAAGGTTAAGGCTATGAGTTATGGACCAGATGGTCCGGGGTTAAAGTTTCAGCACCGCCAAGCTGTCATTGATGGTCCCTTCAGCAAGGCCCCAGATCCAATCTGCTCCAGGGGTGCCTTGTTATGGCTGACGCTTTCCTCCGACCCCAACTTCCTACTAAGCTGGGATTTACAGAAAAAAAAAATTTAACTGTGAAGCAATGTGCATGTGACAAATAAAGGCTTATTTTAAAAAGTTAGTGCTGAGTTTTAATAAACTCATCTTTGTAATGATGCATTTTCCAGCTAATCCATGCAGGTTATTCTCAAACAGTTAATTTATCTGAAGACGATATTGATGTTCTCAATACAGGATACACCTTGAACAGCTTGTCAACCCATGGCAGGTCCAACACACACACAAGCACTGACAATCACACCCAGGGCCAATGTGGAACAGTCATTTAACCTAACATGCATGTTTTTGGACTGTGGGAGGAAACCGGAGTACCTGGAGGAAACCCACGCAAGCACAGGGAAAACTCCACACAGAAACCCCCGAGCCCAGGATTTGAACCCAGAACCTTCTTGTTGTGAGGCAGACGTGCTAACTACTATGCCAGTGTGCCACCCACGTGGCATGAAATATTTTATCCCAAAAAAAAAAAAAAACAACCCCAACCCTGCCACCACACACACACACACACACACACACACACACACACACACACACACACAATAAATAAAGCTTTAGTGTAAATATCACAGAGTAAAAAGTACAATATTAATGTGGGAGACTGTAGAGAGGATTAGAAATATGCAGGGGTAAATGAAAATACTCAATGGTCCAACTACCTCAGATTTGTATTTAAGTTCTCAGTACATTACATCACTGAGATCTGATGAATAATGGAACACAATGAACATGTTTAGTAGATCAGTGTGCTGTAAAACGTATCAACTCGATAAAAACAGCTCGAAAAGCACACTTTCGGGCCTTTGGGCCGCTCTAATAAATAACTTCCACCACATGTTCACTCACAGGACTGACTTTACTGAAATGGGAGGAAGTGTGATATCCGTCTTACATAACAGTCTGCAAGTATGGATGACTATCTGGTGCGTGTGTTTGTGTGTGTGTGTGTGTGTGTGGGCGCGCGTGCGTGTGTGAATTGTTCAGGGTGCACCCCGCCCTCAACTAGAGTGGGCTGAGATAGGCTCCAGGCTCCGTGAGACCTGAGTAGGATCAACCGATTCGCCGAATGAATGAGTTTGTAGTTCAGTGCACTTTCAAACCTCAATATAG
>JAOUQZ010015515.1:0-15331 GCA_028564935.1 Neosilurus hyrtlii
GAGAGAGAGAGAGAGAGAGAGAGAGAGAGAGAGAGAGAGAGAGAGAGAGAGAGAATAAAGATAGATGCATTTTAAAAAGCAAGAAGCATTGAAAACAGGAACAGAGACCATGAGACCCCAATGTCCTCTTATGAGAACATCATATTTTCCCCAACAATATTGTATGTATGTTTTTGTAAAATCCTCGTATGATACCACTGGGTATTACTCTTTTCCCAAACTACTTCTTGTTTCAACATATTGATCAAGTTCAATAGTTGTTGGGTGGTGAGGGACAGAAGCAGTGTGAGGAAATGAGAAGACACACAACATTAATTTTTGGGTCTCAGGAGGACATATAAAAGAAAAGGATGGAGAAACAGAAATACACCGAGAGAGAAACACAAATACGAAACCATCTGCTTGTAAAAATACAAGAGCTTCAGTTGATGTTCACATCAATCATCAGAATACAACTGTGGCAGGTTGTTGATTCCAGACAGGCTGATTTGAGCATGTCAGAAAATGTTGCTCTGGGATTTTCACACACACCAGCGTCTCAGCTTTACACAGAACGGTGCAAAAAACAGCCAGTCAGTGGCAGTTCCTCCGGGAGATTCTCAGAGGAGACTGGCCAGACTGGTACAAGCAGACAAGAAGGTTATAGTAAGTCTCTCTCTCTTTCTCTAATAATAACTCTTTCCAACCATGATGGGTAAAAATCTCAATCCTGCTGAACAAGAGCAGGAACCTGATGTTACTTGTTAACCAGAACTGGACAGGTGAAGATTGGAATAAATCAACTGATCTGATGAATCTGGATTTTTGGTACAATTTTTGGTGATGGGCTCAGAATTTGGTGTCTCCACCATGGATCCATAGACCAAACTGGCAAAATCCATCTGACCAAACAGTAGATGGTGGCTGGTGATGTGATATAATGTTTTTTGGAATGTTTTTCTTATGGCACTGGGGCCTCTTCATGCCAAATATTTTAATGCCACAGTACATTGAAGTATTGTTGCTGATCTTGTGCCTCCCTTTATGGTAATAATTTGCACATCTAATAATGGCTACTTCCAGTACACTTCCAGTGTGACAAGCAAACTGGTGTTTGGTGCAATTCAGATATGAATCCAGTAAAGAAACCTGGCCATGCCGTCATGTGAAATGGTGCAGAATTTCAAGGGAATGTTTTCAACAGCTGGTGGAATCCATACCAAAAAGACCTGAAATTGTTTTGAAGCAAAGGGGGTCCCGCCCAATTTTAGTATGATATTAGTTCCTAATCAGGTGTCCGTTGAGTGAATAAGACTGTAGAATCAGACCCACAAAAATGACTGTGGTTAACAATTGAGTCAGACTGTGGAAACGGTGAGAGCTTTCTGGTCAGCCTGTGGAAACATACAGTAAAGATAAAAGCATCTGTGCAGTGAATAAATGTAAATACATGTAAGTGTAAATGTAAAGCAGCAAAGGGCACTTGAGGCTGGAAATCAATGCATCTGTGGGCTCGGAGTGGAAGAGCCATTCTTGTGTTTTCTCTGTTGTTACCCAGGAAAGGCGTGGGCATAAAGAGTCCACTGAGAGCTCACAGACAAACACACAGACAGACACAGATGCACACATAGTCTCCCACATGCAGTTACACAAACTGATGTATTCACAAACAAACGAACTGGTAAAAAGACGACCCAATGCGTTCCCAGTCTGCCCTTAGCTGACCACTACAAGGGTAATTCAGGACTTCAGCCAGTCCAGAGACATAGACTTATCCTGGGGTGTTCGGCACACAAATATTAGCTGCCCATTAGTATGCTCTCAGACAACACACAGAAAAACAAGTGTTTCTTACGATAATAACGTCCCATTGTAAGAACTGAGAAAATGGCAACCATTTCATCAGCAATTCATTTTGAATGGGGCGAATTCATAATGATTTTATAATGTCTGAGGAGCCAAGAAAACTTAAGTACTGTCCCCAGAGGTTCTTCACCACAACACACACATCTGCTAGCATGGAGCCATGAAGTGAGATTAAGGAAAAATGTGATGTAGTTAATGAGGCTGGGAAGATTATTAAATCCCCTCCAATCATTTTAATCAAATTCACTCTCGAAAATGTACTGATGTACTGCTCAAATCTGCAACGGACTCCGGCATGGGTTTAAACAATCACAGCATTATGAAAGGAAGACCCATGATGATTTCACTTTCGGATCATTACATTTTTATTTTAGATACACATTGCCTTCGAGTTTCTTTTCTCAAACCTTCAGCAGTTCAACACTACAAGTGAAAACCATCACAGTTTCATACAGCACAGCAACAGAAACAAGACTTTCAGTCCCACATATATCCATCTCACAGCATATCCATCTGTTTTACCCGAAGGCGACGCTGCACTTTCTTGGGTTTCTCCTTGACTACCATATTGACTCCACAACGACATTGTGATATGGCCAAAATCTGTCACTGAACCATCCTATCTGCTGTATTTCCTAAATTCCTTTTCTGACTCATCACCCAGTTTCCACTGCCAATCCCTAGTTATAAATGGGTAAAAGGAAAAGGAAAAATCAGTTGCTCTGTTGCTGGAAAGTCTTGGCTCTGCTTGGAGCTTTGAGGGAAAAAGAATTTAAATGAATATAAGATTTCTGATTTTATCCAACGATGAGACATATCTATCCTGATAGGGGATTTTCTTGTTCCGAAATCTGACCCATCACAGCAAAGTGGGTTTTAAGTCAGAAAGTATTCGTTTTGGGTTATTGGTACCCCTCTGTAGCTGATATCAAATATAAGTTTTAAATGACGCACATTTCTAACTTTTTCTTCTAGATTTAGAGTAACTTGCCAGGAATTATGTTTAAAGTTCAACAAAATATTAAATAATTTCCAACTTAATACTACTTTAACACTTTGGTGTGATGGGTCACAAATGATCTCACACCATCTACAAGTACCAGGTCTTGTGGAATGTTTTCATGAGTATGAAAATCCTTTATATAATATGCTATGGTAGTTACCAGATCTCATCGTCAAGTATATATGAACAAATATAGTAATATAGTAATATAGTAATATATATATATATATATATATATATATAAACAAATAAAAACAGCACACATTTGCTGCAATAAACTAAAATAATTCAACAGTAAATCCAGAACTTTCTGTCAGAAATGTGGCCGCATGGTCCTAAACGTAGGTGTCAAACTCTGGCCCGCGGGTCAAATCCGGCCCGCCTCCTCATTTTATGTTTCCCACAAGAGCTTTCAAAGAATATGATTATCGTACATTCTTTGCATTCATCGTTACCATGAAACCTAATTCATCAACCTTCCACTAGGTGGCAGCAGCCTATTTCAAGTAAACAGCTAGTTATTCATGACTCAAGAAATGAATCTTGTCGCTTTTAGCTTGTCGCTGTTAAGCCCATTTAGAATAGATGTTCAGTGATTATTCGGCCCTCGATCACCTTTAAATTTAGCGATGTGGCCCTCAGTGAAAATGAGTTTGACACCCCTGGTCTAAAATATCCATAAATTTCTGTAGAACACGTTCCTAAAGCTATTTTTGTAAAACTATCTCAGCCGACACTGGATGAAGGCGAGGTAAATACGTAAGAACAGCTCGCTAGACCAACATAGTGGCAACACGCCCAAAGCCATTCACACTCACACCTAGGGGCAATTCAGAGGCAAATAACCTAATGTCCATATGTACCCAGCAGAAACCCCCACAAACACGGACAGAACAATCTCCACACAGAATCATCCTCACTGAGCCCAGGACCCTCTTGATGTGAGGCGGACATGCTAACCTCTATATATATATATATATCAGCAAGTCAGCTATAGGGTTGGCATGGATGGAGGGACGGCCACGGGACAGCTGTCAAAATCAGGCCCCATGCCTATGGGGCTCCACTCAGGAGCTCACATTCATAACATTTATAACACAGTGCATAATACTGTCCAAATCAAAGTACGGTACAATAGGAATTCATATAAAAATACCAAATACATAAGTTAATATGGTTTTATCCCCAGTCCTGCTTCTCTCCCTTGAAGTAACCTCAGTAAGTGGCTGATGCAGTGGTGATGGGTGGTGCAGTCTCCACTGTGTACACTCCTGTCGAGCACAACAACCTTCCTTGTGTAACCGGAGCAGTGCTGCCCGCAGAAATAACAGCAAGGAGGGCAGAGTGTCCTCGTGTTCCACCCATCACTGCAGAGGATGTGAGGCAAACCCTAAATCCAGCAAAAGCCCTTCTCATAACCATTACAACTCATTGTAAAGAGGAGACAATGTGATCTAAGGATGTTAATGAACAGAGGTATGAAACACAGAATTCCTCTCCCTGTGTGTCTGAATGTGATTTATTACTGGCAGGCCATAAAACCAAGGTTACACAAAATACTGAGCTCAGTGTTGGGTCCGTACTGAATCAACAGGGATGTGAACTCTCAATGCTTCAATCCAGGCTGAATTAATAAACCCAGCAATTAGAAACGTCTTTACTTTATGTAAACATGAAAGCATGTTCAGGGTAGAAACACTGCTAGTTCTCCAGAGAGCAATGTGACTTTGACAGCAAAATGAGAGATGCAGACTCCCCAAATTCAATTCAATTCAATTCAATTCAATTAAGTTTGCACTTTTTACAATTGGCATTATTGCAAAGCGGCTTTACATAATAAAAACTAATTTTAAAAAGAATTCAAACATTTCTTCTACAAACCCTACACACGAAGAGTTGGAGTTCAAAAACAGAATCAAACAGAAGTGCCATTGTTTTAATTATGAGAAAACCAACTTTTTCAGTTGTTTTATTTTAAAACTACTGAAAAAAAGTTTTTGAAAACTACTGGAATAGTTTTTTTCAAAATGAAACCAACGGCACTTATCTGTTTTTTGAACTCAAACTTTTCACATCCCCAGTAAGAAAGCCTGTGGCGACGGTGGCGAGGAAAATTTCCCAGTTAACATGAGGACAAAACCTGGAGAGGAACTAGACTCAAAAGGGAAACCCATCCTCATTTGGGTGAAAATACAAACCATGTAACAAAAACTTCACTATTGTTGAACATCCAACTGGTGTATGGGTGGCATGGTGGCGTAGTGGTTAGAATGTCCACCTCACAGCAAGAAAGTCCTGAGTTCGAGTCCCAGCCTCAGCTGGTTCTGTGTGGGGTTTGGATGTTCTCCCCATGCTTGCGTCGGTTTCTTCCCACAGTCCAAAAACATGCACATTAGGTTAACTGGCTGTTCCAAATTGCCCCTAGGTTTGAGTGTGTATGATTGGGTGTGAGTGTCTGACTTGCAATGTTCTGGCAAGCTGTTTAGGGTGTACCTCGCCTTCGCCCAATGTCGGCTGAGATAGGCTCTAGACTCCCCGTGACCCAAATAGGATTAAGCAATTTGGCAAGGGAGTGAATATATATATCGTCCTACTTTGTGCAGTTTCATCTCAGAAACCTAATGTGTGTATGTAATTTCTCTCTGAAGCATGAATATACAGTATGCATACATTGCAAATCTCCCGTACACATCGCCAAAGAGACACCACTGGTGTCAGGTTCACCAGTTTGCCGACATACGGCTGTCAGAACACTAACTTCAGCTAACCACTTTCTCTATAGTCTTCACTAGAAATCCTCAGCCGTATATACAGCACCGCGCTCAGTGTAGTAGAACGCCAGGTGCTTATAACCACAAACCATGAACTCTATACAAAGGCTTTTTTGCATAATATATATATACGCTATAATAACCTATTACTATTTATTTCCTGCCACCCACCAGATTTTAGTGAGGAATAACTTCTCCCAGTCGCCACCTGGAACTAAATGAACCATTAGTAACTGGTATATGCACAGCTGGATACACAAACAGAGTACAATTGTCCAACAAGATGCAAGACTTAATTCAAACCTTCCCATGAATAAGGCTTAATGCCTGCAATATTGCAACTGGATTTTGAAAAGACTTGGTAAGCTTTTATTCCACGAGCATGCATGCTCTTTGCTTTGTACGAAGTACTGCAAACTAACTCTCCACTTCCATTGAAAATCTGAACCCAACTGGCAAACTGTAACTTCAGCATGTTACCATGAAGTGCTGTTGGGCAACACAAGAAACTGCAGGGTTGCCTTCAGGTAACAAAAGATTGCTATGAGATGGATATATCTGAGACTGAAACCCAGTGAAGCTGATGGCCTTAAGTGTGTATTTCATCAGAAAGGTTTCATTTTGGTACATTCTGATGGACTGCTTCATGGTTACTGCTACAAGTATGGATCCCACATGCACTACACATAACTGCTATTATCATACTGTGTATTCATCTGAATTTTTTTTTGTAATACTGTATGTTTTAATCTGATGAAGACTTAAACCTTAGGCAATACTTATTTTTGCTTTATAGAAAGGTATCGTACTGCAGCACCACAGTACTATATCAGCTGAACTGGCCTTACTTTTGGGCTTCTTCCTGCAAACCTTTTTTTCCCATAGTTCCAATTTTTCCTGTTTATGCATTCTGGAAATGTCTGATCCTGTGTGTCTGTGTGTGGAGGAGGATTAAAGACACTTTTGTCTCTTTTTTGGATTTGGATTGTAGGTGTATATTAAACCGGGAATGATTCGTGTTAGTATCGCTGATAGGTTTCAACTCCCGCAACAGCTATCAAGGACAATTTGAATGTCTGTGGGAAAAATTGTAAATGGAGCGTTAAGCATTTAAAGGCCATACCATGAAATAAAAGCAATGAAATTCTTTTTCTTTGCATTTTTTTAAGTTTGGTTTAATAATAAAAATGTATTTCCTTTTTTGATTAAAGTCTGAATACATCAACAAATTAGTAAAAAATAGTTCACAGGGGGCGGCACGGTGGCGCAGTGGTTAGCACGTCCGCCTCACAGCAAGAAGGTCCCGGGTTCAATTCCCAGGCTCGGGGTGTTTCTGTGTGGAGTTCGCATGTTCTCCCTTCGCTTGTGTAGGTTTCCTCCGAGCACTCCGGTTTCCTCCCACAATCCAAAAACATCCCCATTAGACTAATTGGCTGTTCCAAATTGCCCTTAAGTGTGAGAGTGTGTGAGAATGGTTGTGTGTGTGTGTTGGCCCTACAGTGGCCTGGCGAGCTGTTAAGAGTGTAACCCGTCTTCCCCCAGGGTACTGTCTGCTCATAGCCCGTGTGACTGCTGTGCAGCGAGTGAATATCGGTGTGTAAAGAACATAACATGAGATGGCATTTTAAGACAATAAGATTTAATACAGCAGAAGAGTTCGGGGCTCATCATTCTCACACATCGCACATCCCTCACTTTGCAGCATCTGCACCCGTTTGCATATTGCTCTGACAACGTATACACTGCTCTTGCTAAATTTAAAAAAAATGCCATTTTTCTCATTAGATGTCAAATGTTGATCATTCAACATTAGTAAATTATCAGTCATCCATCAAATAAAAAATTAGGATTGATTTTTGATTATTGTGTTGATATTCACGTTATCTTTTTCTTCTTATGATATGAATTAAAACTGAACCTTTCTGTCTTATTATCCGCTGCTTCTTCTTCTTTTTTCTCCTTTTCTTATAATTATTGACGTAAGATTCCCTTCATTGCTATTTTGCCATTTGAATGTAGAAATCCCCTGGACCTATATAGCCCAATACAATACTTATGTTATTACACTGTATGCAATTGGATGTTGTTGTACTTTACTGTATCTGTAGCTGTTAATGTGATTACTCGTTTTTCAAGCCATACTTCTTAGGCCTCTCATTTGGGATTCTTTTCCTGACCCGGCCACCATTCCAAATGACTTGAATAGCCCTGACCTACATTGTCCAACAGAAAAGGGTTGTAGGTAAAAAAGGCAGAATAGCGGCACTTTTGGAGCCCAACGTTTGTCTGACTCCGCAAGGTGAGGGGATTTAGAGACCGTATAAATTCATTACCTTACCCAGATGAGGTTGTTTATGAAAGATATAGATTCTCTGATGGAATTTGCTATCTTCACCAGCATTTGGGGTCGAACAACTCTAATGCCACTCGGTGGAGTAACGACTCATTGATTTTATTTCATTCATTTTATTTGTTCCGCCTTTAGCCTTGCTTACAGCACATAATCGTCATGCCATTGTTTCAACAAACTAAATCAACATAATGTTTATTTCTGTCCAGTGTTGGGTTCATTTCTCACCGATGTCTTGAACTGATGAGGGAAAAAAATTTAACCACTCCATAAAGTCTTCTCCAGCACATCCCGAAAACTATCAATAGGATTAAGGTCAGGACTTTGGGGTACCAATACATATGTGAAAATGGTTCCTCATGCTCCCTGAACCTCTCTTTCATAATTTGAGTCCCCATTTTATATCCGTGCCATCAGGGAAGAAAAAGTCCATTAATGTGCTCAACAGCTGACTTCATTTTAATGCCACGTTAATGTTGCTGAGCCTCGACCAGACCAACTGGAGCAACAATGCCATGGAGATTACATGCTGTGATCAAGACTAAATGCATCCATGAAAATCTAAGAGTGTAAGAATTTGTTTTGGGCCGGGCAGTGTACGAAAGTGGAAAATAAAAAGAAAACCAAAGGTTGGGGGGGGGGGAGGGGTGTACAGGTATTAGACAGTGGATGACTGGAAAAAAGTACTATGGATGGATGAATGAAAACTCCAGAAGCTACATGAGAGGGAAAGCAAATAAAAAGGCACTGGTAGAAGTATAGAGAGCAAATGTAACAGTATGGGGCAGTACTGGTTCTAGCAAAACTGGAGTACAAGGAACTACGAACAGGAAAAACTTAATATTTAATTCTGTTTGAATGTCATATCATCTGCTCAGTGCTTGTTGGGTGCTAATATCATCATACAGCATGGCCACGATATGAAGCGCACATCCAAGTTATGCAAATCCTATTTGACGAAGAAACAAGAATCCAGATTAGAGTCTTGATGAAGGCACTAACAACCTCCAGATTTCAACCCTACTGGGCTTCACAGTGAGGCCAGGATACAAATGTCCTGCAAGCCAGTCACACCCGTGCAAAAAGCTACAGAAGGTGGGGTTTGAAATTTCTCCTGAAATGTCTACCAAGCTGTAATTGCTGCAAAGAAAGGAACATTCTATAAAATAAAAATAATAATCTGTGACACCGTCAATGTATTTATTATAATGTTTGCTTAATGCACAGGTGTCAAACTCAAGGCCTGTGCACCAACACACACATACAGCCATTCACTCTCACACCTAGGGGCGAATTGGAACAGCCAGTTATCCTACTGTGCATGTTTTTGGACTGTGGGAGGAAACCGGAGTACCCGGAGGAAACCCACACAAGCACTGGGAGAACATGCAAACTCCACGCAGAAACCCTCAAGCCAGGGAATCGAACCCAAGCCTCCTTACTGTGAGGCGAACGTGCTAACCACTGCACCACCGTGCCGCCCTTGGCTTGAAGTTTAAGTATTACTATAATATCACATCTGGTTTCCAAAATAATTAGAATTGTTATATACTACAGGGTGGTATGGTGGCGTAGTGGTTAGTACGTCCGGCTCGCAGAAAGAAGGTCCAGGGTTGGAGTCCTAGGATCGGCAAGGCCGTTTCTGTACGGAATTTGCGTGTTTTCCCCGTGCTTGTGTAGGTTTCCTCCACGTACTCCTGTTTCCTCCCACAGTCCAAAAACATGCACATAAGGACAATTAAGAGTGGGCAGTTGTGTGTGCTGGCCCTGCGATGGTCTGGAAAGCTGTTCAGGGTGTAGCTCGCCTTCATCCATGGTCGGCTGAGATAGGCTCCACCACTCTGTGACCCCTAGTAGGATTAAGTGGTTTGGAAAATGAGTGAGGAGCGAGTGGGTACATACAATGGAGGAATGGTGCAGTCTGGTTGGTCTGCTACGGCAGGAAGAAAGATCATTATTCCAAGTGGATAATACCTGAATCAAAACAACGGACACAAGGTTTCTCATGGTCACAAGCGATGTAATCACCTCATGCTTTAAAATGGAAAAATAAACCGTAAAATCTCATTTAAGATTGTTATTCATGTGTTTCCTGAATTATTCGCCTTAGGAAGTGTTGTTTACTTTTGTAGACAGAACCGAATAGACTTGGCTGTTCAAGGTGTCCCGCTTACATCCAGAGTCGGCTGGGATTGGCTCCAGATTTGCTGTGACGGATCATGGAATGGAATGAAGCTATTAGTCAAAGTGCAGAGCTCAACTGACTTGCCTAAGTGTCATGATTAACATAAAAGTCACATTTTAATTTGGATTTCATTGTTTCCTTGTTTTATATACTAAAATTCTTCGTCTGTTTGACTCAGCCGGGGCCAGATTCTCCACGCTTCCGGGTTCAAACTGCAGAAAGATCTACAGTCGGCCTACATATGCCAAAAGAAAGAACTTCATCAGTGATGCAGAAGCCTCGATAATGTGCTGCATGTTTTGGCACTGGAGCTGTTCATCAGGGAGACTATTTAAACGTGCCCCAACTCAACACGGCGAAATATTACTCTATGTAATTTTCACCCCATTTACAGGACCCTTTTTTCGGTGAGCTACCCCGACGTACTTAATATTCCCTCTCATATGTCTATTTTTTTGTTTGTTTTGTGCATTATTTTTGTTTTCCTTATCTTGTCATGAGCACCTGGTTTATTAAGTACATGAAGTGGACACTGCATACTAAGGCTGAGTTCCAGGGTGCTGCAACTGTCTTCTTGCAGTCAGTGACCCATTTGGAATGTCTGTCAGGAGACTTCTCATGACTAGGAAACCTAAAAATTCACTACACTAGCATTCAGGTTGTTGCACACACATGTACATCTATATAACACATAGATACATAATGTATATTTGGGACATAATATCATACAACATAGATCTATACACACAGATAACAAATGTACGAGTATCTATATGCATATACATGTACATGTATATCTAACACTGCTGCAATATAATAAATAAATATATAATACAATGTTGTGTTGGTTCCTGTAATGTTTATAGTCGCAAAGCATTCTGGCCCTAAACTCTTCCTTTTCTTACTTTTTCTGTCTCCTTCCATGCTGTTGGTGCCGAAAGAACATTGTCCAAGATGGCGTCAAGTTGACGCCGCACAGCACATTGACAATCGACGGAGCGTCCTGTCTACGTATTTAGATGTCTATGGGTGGGACACCCTGCCTTTCGCCCGAAGTCAGCTGCAATGGGCTCCACTCTCCCCCCGACCCTAATAAAGGATAAAGCAGTTTGGGACATGAAATGAAAATTAATATAACATTATATAGTGTTTAATATAATATATAACATTATTATTACTATTAGTAGTAGCATTTAAAAGAGTCTAATAATAATAATAATAATGGTTATATATCATATTAAACACTATATAATGTATAACATTATTATTACTATTAGTAGTAGCATTTAAAGGAGTCTAATAATAATAATAATAATAATAATAATAATAAAATATATATATATAAATAATAATAATAATAATGACAACTGGCGGCACAGTGGTGCAGTGGTTAGTACGTCTGGCTCACAACAAGAAGGCCTGGGTTCGATTCCTGGTCTCGAGGTGTTTCTGTGTAGAGTTTGTATGTTCTTCCTATGCTTAACTGGGTTTCCTCTGCGTGCTCCGGTTTCCTCCCACAGTCTAAGAACATGCACAGTAGGCCAATTGGCGGTTCCAAATCACGCCTAAATGTGAGTGGTTGTGTGTGTTGGTCCTGCAATGAATGAATAATGACAACAACAATAATAATAATAATCTCAAGAGTTCTGCACAGATATTCAGCGTTTTTTAAAAGAACATGGGTTTGTACATGAACATGCAACAGCACAGGTAATGCCTGAAATTTGACTAAAATGTAATGGCTTCTCATTGACGTAAATGTTTTAAGTGGTCATCTACTAAAAATAACTGAAACCTACCACTGGCCCACATGTGTATTCCAGACGATTACTATTACCTGTGAATGTGGATCATGAGAGAGTCTCCTTGTATTTCCACATTGGCGATGTGGCGATGTTTACTATATACTCAACTGTACTGCAAGCTTCTGGTTTGTTAGGTGTATAATAATTGCTATATTCCGCAAAAGAAAGTGAAAATGCATGCATGGATCCACCCTGTGCCACCCCATGCTCCACCCTTCCACCAAGTTTCATGGAAGTCAGGTTGGTAAGTTTTACCGAATCCTCCTTACAAACAAAAACTTAAAATGTCCTGACAGGGAGAAATGAATATGATTAGACAGGAGTGAAGCGGATACAGAAGGTGTTTCTCGAGGTTTTTGTTTGCTCGAAAGTTATATTTTGTATATCCTGGGGAGGTCTGTTCCACGGGTTTGCAGCAGACCCGGAAAACTGTGTTTGAACGAAATCAAACACTGTGGACAACAAAAAAAGAGGAAAAACGGTTTAGATGTGTTCTGTGCGATGCATTTTGTTTGCTTATTACAGATATATTTTTTTTCATAGAACTTTTCACCAACAGAAAACAGGACGTTATTTATAGCACAGGCTGTTTTGGTGATATTGGATTGGGCTGCGACCGAACAGATCCATTCCAGGTCGGATACAAGAACTGGGTGACAAGTTTAATGGGTTTGAAAGCCACTGGATGGCAGAAGATCCAGTTTAAACAAAACCTATTACAGAGTATACTGGGTCAGGGGTGCAGGGGGTATGTACCCAGGTCTATAAACTACAGCCTCTCTCTCTTTCTCTGTGTGTGTGTGTGTGAGTGTGAGTGTGTGTGTGTGTGTGAGTGTGAGTGTGTGTGTGTGTGTGTGTGTGTGTGTGTGTGTGTGTGTGTGTGTGAGAATCCTCAGTGCAGAAACAGCTCCAGGATGAACCCTAACTCTCTGGACTGTGGTTTGGGGAGAAGAGGAGGAGGAGAAGGAGGAGGAACTGAAATGACGCAGTGAAATAACGAGCTGCTTCATTTTCTCTGATAAGAACTGATCATGCAAACAGTTTGCATCCAAACCCTTTATAAGCCCTGAACCCCGAATTAAAACAGCAATTCATTCACAGCAAATTATTACTCCAAAACTCTGCCACCTGCATGCATTCAGGTAACTCCATATAACACAAAATCACCAGACAAGCCAGTGAGTAAAGGTCCTGGATCCTCCTCCAGCAGCTCTCAGGACAAACACACAGAGAAGCATTTACCTTTAAAAAGGAGGAATCACCCTGAACAGGCACCGTCCCGAGGTCTCTAAAGCAAAGCCAGCTTGTGTTGTGCAGGAGGCGTGTGTGTGTTTGTGTGTGTGTGTGTGTGTGTTCTCTCTCTCTCTTTCTCTCTCTCTCTCTCTCTCTCTCTCTCTCCCTCTCTGCAGTGTTTCCTCCGTGCTGCACCAGTGGACGTGTTTTGGGTTGTTTCATATAATTGAGCAGAAATCATCATCCTGCGCCTCCCCTACACAGACTGACACCTCTGTGCACCAATCAGAAAAAGGGTCAGCCTAACAACTCCGCGCTGATTGGTCAAGGGGAGGTTAAAACAAACAAACAAAAAAAAACCATCCGAAGCTGATCAGTGGTCGGT
The DNA here is from genome assembly GCA_028564935.1 of Neosilurus hyrtlii. Taxonomy (NCBI): domain Eukaryota; kingdom Metazoa; phylum Chordata; class Actinopteri; order Siluriformes; family Plotosidae; genus Neosilurus; species Neosilurus hyrtlii. Next base: position 13,578 of record JAOUQZ010015515.1, read on the forward strand.
ATTATGAATTACGGCTTATACATCTCATGCTCTGCGTTTTTCTTTCTTTAATTATTATTATTATTATTATTATTACTATTATTATTATTATTGTTGTTGTTGTTGTTGTATTTTATTACCATGGCAACGCACACACACACACACACACGCACTTAACGCGTCTGCAGCTGACTTTTCTGATCTTTAACAAATGTGTTCACGCGCGTCCTCGTTTTAAACCTCCACCGGTCACCAGGCGCTCCTGCGCGTGCACGCGTCAAGTGTGACGTCTGTCTGGCGTCGACTCGTGGGCAAAGATAACGCGCGAGCACGTGATGAGTCACCCTCGGGCGAGAGCAGGCGCCCACGCGCGCGGAGATACCGATGCGCGAGGGTGCTTTTTTTTATTATGGGATGCCAAACAAGAAATAGTGCACCAATAAATAAACCAGAAGTTCTCATGGGGGGGGGGGGGGGGGGGGGGGGGGGGAAGGCATGAGGGGGGGAAAAAAATGAATGTGTGTGTGTGTGTGTGTGTGTGTGTGTGTGTGTTTTGGCCCTGCGGTGATCTGGTGAGTTGTGCAGGGTTGTACACCACCTTCGCCCGGTGTCAGCTGAGATGACGCCCCATGAATCCCCATGACCCTAGTTGGAGTAAACGCTTTGGCGAATGGGTGATTCAGTGAAATTAACATCATAAAAACACGGCATGGTGGCTCAGGGGTTAACGCTGTCACCTCACAGCGATAAGGATTCAGGGTTTCAATCTTAGCCAAGGTCTTATCTGTGGTGTGTTCTTCTGGTTCAGTCCAAAGAAATGCCCATTAGATCAACTGGCTTCGAAATTGCTAACGGGTGATCTGTTCAGAGCGGTACAGATGATGGAATATGAACCACAACACAATTTTCCAGCCTGGGGCAGATGGCCCGGTGGTAGGGTGCTGGATTACTGATACCAAGGTCAGGGGTTCAAGCCCCACTGTCAACGAACTGTCACTGCTGTCCCCCCAGTGCAGCTAAGCCGGCCATGTCTCCCACTGTCTGTGGTGAGATGCATGTAAAAGAACCTCCCTGCGACCCTAATTAGGATTAAGTGGTTCAGAAAATGAATGAATTTTACGGACTTTTTTTCAGAGATCAGTTTCACTTGCTTTTTTATTTATTTATTTATATTTTTTTTACAGAAACTTAATCTTTGCTTTATCCAATTTGAACAGATGAGATAGAGCTGTGGAGCCAACCAGCATGTCCTTCAGTAGGGTTAAATTACTATATAAATAAATAAATAATAGTAAAAATGTAAATATTTCTTCAAACACTCAGTCAGGCTGACAGTTTGTTCATGTTTTTAGTAAAAAATAATGATAGAGGTACAATCCACAAGGACATGTAATACACTCCTTGAAACAGACTATAAATCATAATACAATAGTCATATAGTCAGATAATAATGATGATAATATTAATGTGTGGCATAGTGATGTAGTGGTTAGCATGTCATAAAGAGTAGGCCATTGGGTTGCCGTTAGTGTGTTTCTTCCCTGCGATGGCCTGGCGAGCTGTCCAGGATGAACTCTGCCCTCACCCAGAGTCGACTGAGATGGGCACCAGCCTCCCCACGACCATAGCATTATTTATTCATTCATTTTGTGAACCACCCAAGGCTAATTGGCTGTTCCAAATCACCCCCAGGTGTGAGTGTGAGTGTAAATGGTTGTGTGACTGTTGGCCCTGCGATGGCCTGGCGAGCTGTCCAGGGTGTACCCCGCCCTCGC
>JAOUQZ010015552.1:0-15330 GCA_028564935.1 Neosilurus hyrtlii
ACTCAGCTAACTGGACAGCTCACCAGGCCATCGTAGGGCTAAAACCAGCCAGCCGGTTAACCTACTGTGTGTTTTTGGACTCTGGGAGGAAACTAGAGTACCCGGAGGAAACCCATGCAAGCACAGGGGGGAACATGCAAACTCCATACAGATACGCCCCAGACAAGGAATCGAACCCAGGCCTTCTAACCACTGCACCACCGTGACACTAAAATATTATTATAATAAAATATTATTATATCCCCCCACCTTCCCACCCCAAGGGCCTGAGATATTTGTGTTATATCATGTTAATACAGCCAAAGTTAACAGACTACAGTAAACTTACCTCTGGTGTTGTCTGAGGGTGGAAAAAAGGAAAACAAGTATAAGAACCTACAGAGCAGACAACAATATTACAAAAAATAGAGGTATCTAGTATTTCGCACTAACCTTGTAGATGCTGAAGCCAAGGTACAGAGTCCTGTTAAGACGTCTGTTTATCTTATCAGGTTTTTGCAGGAGAGACACAAATACATTTGGCCCTGGTTCACAGGTCCCACTTATCTCACTGATACTGACTGGAAACTGAGGGTTCTTCCAGAACATTTCTAAACAGATTAGCATTATGAAAGTGTCATTTAATACCTACAGAGATGTGAGAGGTCATTATATAGAATCTCTGGGTCTTTTATTTATGAATTGAATATTGGGGAGCATTATTCTGAAATTGTTCCAGAATTTGTAGATGCAGTTTTTTTGCAGATTGTTGAACTTATGCCCATCTTTACTTCTGAGAGACACTACTGAGAAAGATGCTCTTTTTAAACCTAATCATGCTACTGACCTGTTGACAATTAACTGAGTTAGTTGTAATATGATTCTCCCCTAATATAATCCTCCTGTCCCAACTTTTTTGAGATGTGGCGCTGCTATCAAAATAAAAATGAGCTAATATATTTTCATGGAATAGTAAAATGTCTGGTATTTTTTATGATTATAAAATTTGCAGATCATTGCATTTTGTTTTTATTCACATTTAACGCAGCGTCCCAACTTTTTTGGAGTTAAAGCTGTAATTATTTAGCTTATATGAGCCTGTGAAGTGGAAACATCTAATGGCATTGAACACAACAGCCTTCAACAGATTGTACATGTCTGTCACAAGCCAAATAATCATAAACTTATGTGCTAAAACATACGTTATAAACATAAGGGATAGTGAGTAAGAAACTTCAATTACTTCAAGTAATTCAATGAGGAGAAGTATAATATAGAGAATGATTGGTTAAGGGGTTGTTATAACACACTCCACGACCAAATAATTTTCTATATCTCATCAAAGCTGAATTCTATAATTTTCCTTTATTTAATTATTCAATCAAAATATTTTAAAAGTAGATAGTCACATCTCAATGTTGTCCACATCCAACATACAATAATTATTCAACATGGCAACCCTGAAACAATTTAGTTATCCCATGGAAATTATGCAATATCAAGAATTGAGTCTTTCCGCCAATCAAAAAGGAGAAAATCTCCTAAATGAATAATAATTACCTTTATTGTCCATGGAGCCACCAGCCGTGCTGCCTGCGACCCAGCGGCCTTCATGCACTGATAACATCCACTGATTCGGAGAGGAGCCATCCAGAAAAGCAGGAGAGTCATTGCAAATATCCACCTGACAGAAGTTTTTGCAGAAATCCTCCATAGACATCCTCAATGCAAAATAAATCCACAGTTTAACATGCATGGAAAAGTCATCTTGTGTATTTACAAAAAAAACGAGTTTGAAAAACATTGCTAGTGGTTCCTACCAGAACTCTCCATCATCATCATAGTTTCTGTATTTATTGCGCTCTTCCTCACTGACTGTCATCCATTTACGTGATCTGAAAGTGTTGCAGATAGATAAGCTCACATTTCTAAATTCTTGGTTATTAATTTCGTAACAACATTGTTTTAGAGTAAGTAATATAGCACAGCTTCTTACCCATCACACCAGTTTCCATTCCATTCTGTATCTCCCCAAGGGTTAAAGAGCCTTATCAATGTAACCTCATTCCCATTGCTTCTCACCTATTTAAAATTGTAGAGGAATTATCTTTTAAAATATCAGACTTTTAAATAGGCTAAAATACTTCCCAAACCAAAGAGCTTACTAAACTGGAAAATCAATTCCCAAGCCCAGTGTAAAGCTTTTCCAGAAGACTGGAGGGTATAATTAGGAGGATTAAATTTGGAACTGGATGTTCAACAAGCACATAAGAGTATGAATGGTCAGGAGTACAAAAACTTTTGGTCTTATGATGCATTTCCCTTTCATTCAGTAAATGCAAATGCTGACTTGGGATTTACAGAGATCCAGAAAAAATAAAAGTTATGGGATGATCACATTAGAGGTGTGATAGAAAAGCAACTGACGCGAATGATAATTCGCGGCTGTGTATTTTCATCCTCACAATGTTCTCAAATTTGCGACATTCACATGGTGGTCATCTGGTTTGTGCACTCATCAGAAAAAATTTCAAACATGCTTGAAATATCAGCTCTGAAACATATGCAAATGTCACAGATCCCTGGGAAATTATTGGAAAATTACATTTATATCATGCTATTATTAGAATTAGCAGGCCAAAACTCCATAACTTCAGGTCTTTGGGGTGTTTTAGGACTCACAAAATGAGTTGGCTATCAATGATTGCAAATTACTTTAAAAACAATAAAATATCTAGAAATTACAAGCTGCTACTTTGAAGTGGATTCATGTAAAACGTACTTTGACGGCACCTGTCACAGTGTAGGCATGACCCCCCACTAGACCATTGTCCTGCACTGCATTGTTCTTAGCCTGAAAAAACATTTGTGTAAAAAGGCTTGGTATAAAAGCATACATGTACTGTTTGACAGAGAGCTTATTATGTTATTAGTACAATTATGGGATGAATATTTTACCTTCACATCACCTTATAGCCCAACAAAATTCTCTAACGCTATCATCTGCAAAAATGTTCATGGAGCTAACAAGTTTATTTACATTTCCAAATGTACCACAACCCATCAGGGAATGAGCAATGGTTGCTTTATGGATCAGGTCCCACAACGTTTGAGGGTCCTCTTTAGGGGGTATAAATGACATGTGCACACCACCAGTAAAGTCCTTCAGGGCTTCAGATACCCATCCATATTTCATGTCTTCATAAGACCCACATACTCTGAAACATATGCAAATGTCACAGATCCCTGGGAAATTAATGGAAAATTACATTTATATTATGTTATTATTAGAATGGGGCTTACTTGGCATATGCCTTTTCTAACAGAGCAGGCCAAAACTCCACAACTTCAGGTCTTTGTGTTGGTTTAGGATGCACAAAAATGAGTTTGTTATCAATGGTTGGCAGTTTGTCATCAATTACAACATCAATCCATTTCCCAAACCTCCAGAACTGTGAAAAACAATGATGTTATGTTCAATTATAAGTTCAAAATGTTCACTTTCCACTAAAGCTAGATGAAACTTTTTTGAGTGGAATACTTGCCCTGAAGTGAAATATTCCAACGTAATATTTCTGAAAAGACTGGTTATTTGGAATAATCTTGCAAATGATGTTCTTACGAAATGTGAGAGCACCAACTGCAGCTAGAAACCAGCAGTTTCCTTAAGGAGCAAAAACACATACTGAGTAACTGAGCTTTGCACATCATTCTCTTTGTGGGGTTTATTTATATCTTTTACTGCATAAAAACAGGATTTAAAAAGAATCGCTATTGGTTTCAAAAAATTATGAATTAGTTGTAAATTTAAAAATGGCTACACTGCATATACAATTATAGCATTTGGCAGACGCCCTTATCTAGAGCAATTTACATAAATTCTTTAAAGTCACTAACAGTGAATACATTTTGATACTACGTCACTAGGACCCATACTAAATATACCATCAGTCAAAACTCAGAAAGCAGGGTTTTTGTTTATTTTGTTTGTTTTCTTAGATACATAAGCATAAGAATATATAATAGAATAAAGATATTAGTGCTAATCCAAGTACTTCCAAAATAAGGCTAGGTATGTCATGCATTCAGGTAGCACATTATTTTGAAATATTATAACACATATATTGATATGTTACCCAACAATCCCTGGGCAAAGTCAAACCTGGACACCCCATCAACAATCAAAGCTGGATTTGGCACCAGTTTCTGAAAAGAAGCCAACAGAAATTAATAATTAATGCATATAAAATAATATAAACACATTATCATCATTATCTTGTTCTTCTGCTGGGGTTGGGTTGCGGGGCAGCAATCTATGCATAAGACTGCTTAGACTGCTGCTTATAAAAACATTGTTATTATAACTGCTATATGTTGAGGGTGGCACAGTGGCATAGTGGTTAGCTTGCCTGCTTCACAGCAAGAAGGACCTGGGTCGCTGGCTCGGCAAGGGTGTTTCTGTGTGGAGTTTGCATTGTCACCTCATGCTTACATGGGTTTCCTCTGGGTAATCTGGGTTGCTTCCACATTAAATGTACATTAGGCTAACTGGCTGTTTCAAATTGCCCCTGTTGGCCCTGCATTGGACTGGCGAGCTGTTCAGTGCATAGGCTCCAGCCTCCCTGCAACACTAGTAGGATTAAGTGGTTGGGAAATGAATAAATGAATATATGTTGAGCTGTAAGATATAATACGTGAAATCTTTCAGTGACTGATTGATTGATTTTTTTTTTTTTTACACATCTTGCCCGTTGTAAGTCACAGATGAGCTGGAGCCAGTCACAGCTGACTATGGGCAAGAGGTGGGTACAACCTGGACAGATCGCCAGTCTGTTGTAGGGTGAATAAAGAGAAACAGAAAACTGTTCACACTATGTGGGCAATTTAGAGTTGACTTAATAGACATGTCTCTGGATTGTGGGAGGAAACATCAGCACTTAAAGGACACCTACACATATAGGGAGAATATACAAATTCCACACAGAAAGGTCCCAGTTAACTGCAAGGTGAACGTAAATGCAGAACCTGCTTGTGTGGAGTGCTAACCACTTCATGACTATGCTGCCATCAAATCTTTAACATTAAATAATTAAATTCCATTACACCTTACATATAATATAAATAAATACATACGTATATAATCTGTTGTAACAGTGTTCTTATAGTCACTAATCATTATAGGAATTGAGTTTGGGTACATTTTTTAATTCAGTATGAATGTATTTTTATTTTTTTATCTTTTGGTTTGAAAGTTTAAACACAAGTGGGTAATTCTCATAAATATTTATCAGGGGAAAAAATTAAGTGGAAATACCGTTGGTCTTATCCATTTCACTTGAGCCAAAACGTCAGATTTAAGTAAGGTTTCTCCAATAGACCTTTTTTCAGGGGGAAACGTGTCATCAATGAATCTCTTGTTTCTGGCAAGAGAATACTGGTGCAGCAACTCATAGTCTTGATCCATGTACTTCTTTGGGTTATTTATTGTTCCCACGCCATCATTTTCCAGTCGCTCCTTTATGATATTCAGACACACGCCAGGAGTAGTCATCTTGGAATACAGTTATTCTGTTAAAAAAAAAAGTACTTATCATTATTACCTTTTTTTAAATCTACTACAAACCAAACAAGCTGTAGTCATGAAGAGTGGGTAAACAAATGACTGCTTGCAAAGCATATTTTCATCAACATAATATTGCAACATAACCCACGGCAAAAATTATTATAAACTGGGTTTGAAATTCATTCAGTTCATTTTTTGCTTTGTGCTTTTTATTTTGCTATACTGCATTAATCCCACAAGGGAATTTATTGCCCCTGCATTTAACCAAAGTGAGCACACACACATAAACAGAGAGCACACACACTCGGAGCAGTGGGCTGCCACACACATTCGGCCGCCCAGAGAGCAGTTGGGGGCTAGGTGAATTGCTCAAGGGCACTTCAGCCATGAAGGTGAAGGAAGGGAAGGTGCAGCTCACTCCCCCACCGCCACACATTTTTCCTGCTGGTTCAGGAATCAAACCAGCGACCTTTTGGTCCCAAAGCCACTTCTCTAACCATTAGGCTACGGCTGCCCCCGGAACATGTTACCAGGAAAGGTCAAAAGTTAAAACAAATAGCTCTTTATGCCAGTGGTGTGAAGGAGATGCCTGTGCCACAAGTGTAGTTCTTGTTATATACATGAAGCATACTTCAAACTTGAAGTGAACTACTGAACTATGTAAGATATTTGGCCCCAGGTGCTTCATTTGTTTGGATCAATTCCAAAATCATAGAATTTCACCTGCTAATTAATTATAATACAAAGATTTAATATATCTGCAAAAAAATTTCAATAAAATTAAAAAAAACCTTTACTGACTGATTCATAAGTAATTCTGGTCAGAAATAATGAGAATCTTAGACAGACAGACAGACGAGTGTATCACCCCAAAGCATAATGGCATAACAATAAAGGCTTCAATGAGGTTTAAAAAGAAAGGATTGGTAGCATTCCAGATATGACATGCGACATGTTTTTGCACAGATTTAAGACTGTAACCTTATAGCACCATTCTGGAAAACTCTGGTTTGTTCAAGAAAACCTTGCAGTAACATTTAGATTTGCAGGTAATCTTTTAGAATATCACATTCAAAAAATCTAAACACAGAGCACTTTAAGTAACTGCGTGATACAATTTGTATTAGATTTTCCTGCAGCTGTCCAAAAATACAATAGCCAAAACTTAAGTTAAGCATTGAGAAGTATTGTACACACAAGGCTAAAGCCAATAAAAGCCCTAACCTTATTCTCTAAACTTGCTTCAGACAGTAGAAAGAGTTTATAATGAGGCATTAGTTTCTGCATTTTAGAAGAAAAAAACTAATAAAAAGTTTAATTTTACCTTAATGTAGGTTATGTTAGGTGACAGAAAGATCTCACACTGAGAAATGGTAGCTTCGCTTCTTGTTGTTATATCATTATTATTTGCCTAAGGCGTTCAAGGGTTGGGTTCAAAGCTCCATCAATTTGCATTGGTTTACCTGAGAAAACTATCAGGAAAAAAACCTAAGAGAGCTTAACAAGCAGGAACTCAACAAGACAGAACAAGTCTATTTTCACCAGCCCACTGTCTTTTATACAGAATCATACATGCCATTATAAATGGTACACGATTGGAAGTTTCTGGTTTTAATCCTGAAATATTTTAGAGCCTAGTGGCCTTCTCAATATACTGTTGTGTTTAGTGCTGTAATTTGAATACAATTTGCCAACAACCATCCTTGTCAAAGCATAGGTTGATATAATACATTTATAAACATTAATGTAGGAATAATGACAATTCATAATGACAATTAATGTACACTCCCGGGGGGAAACAAACAACCAACAACAATGGGGCAGATGTTCTCAGTTGTTTACCTCAGGACTTGCACAATTGTATATAGTATTGTTACTGTAGATGTCAGTCATTTCTGGTTCTGTTTAGGAGGTTTGTGATGGGCTGCATCAGTTGTGGAAGATCCCCCAGTGCAGCTAACTGAGTTATTAAAGGCCAGCCATGTCTCTCACTGTCTGTAGTGAGAGGCATGTAAAAGAAACATTGCTGTCATTAGTAAAGAGTAGGCCATTTGGTTGCCTTCAGCGTGTTTCTGCCCTGCGATGGCCTGGCAAGCTGTCCAGGGTGTACTCTGCCTTTGCCCAGAGTCGGCTGAGATGGGTGCCAGCCTCCCAGCGACCCTAATTAAAATTAAGCGGTTCAGAAAATGAATGAATGAGTTGTGGAACATTACCAAATAATGAGTAAGTTTGCTTTACTTTTTATTTTAAAAAAATTACAAAAAACAGGAAGAAGAAAAAGCCAGAGGATATATTGGGAAATGTTGCACACCAAGAAGACTATGTCCAGTATGTGAATTTCTGTTCTTTCTTCCCAACACTTTTCTGCAGCAATAAGTTGTAACAAGCAAATGGCCACTACAGGCTTCTAATTCTTGCTCATTTTATGAAAAGTGATTAGGGTTTTGTTTTTGTTTATTTATTTTTTGGGGGGGGCAAGGAGTGTAAATTAAATAAAGAAAACTATTTATCATTATTAGTGCTGGTAAGTGTAGTAATTTGTTCATCTTCAGTAAATGCTTGACAGGGTCACGGGGATCTGGATTACTTGTCTCAATATTCTATGTGGTTACACAACAAGGAAGAGTGTATAGAAGATCATGCATGCCTGCACTCATTCTTACTTATGTGCAATTTAGTACAACCCATAAACCAACACTATATGCTTCGATAGACTGTGAGATCTACATGGAACAGCCTGAAGGTTATGAAGTGAGATCCAGTAGAAACGAGAGGTTGGTGTACAAGTGGAAAATGTCACTTTAGGGACTGAAACAGTCAAGCAGGAATTGGAATAAGATGTTGCATGAATACCTGACTGAGAATGAGTTCAAACAGAACCCAGCTGATCACTGTGTTTCCACAAAAAAGAAAGAAAATAAGGTGGTCATGATTATATGGGTTAACAATGTAATTATTGCTGCCAGTGATGAAACATGCACTGAATATCGTGAGATGCTCACAGCAAAATTCAAAATGAAATATTTGGGTCAGCTGAAACAGTTCCTAGGTATCCATTTTATATGTGAAAATATGACCCTGTTTTGTCTAGTTAGCTGTTCAGGGTCTACCATGACTCCTAGGGGATGAGAGTGTGAGTGTGCAAGGGGAGAGCATGCAAACTCAGCACAGAAACGCTGTAGCCCTCGATCTCTCGATCCCTGGACCCTCTTGCTGTGAGACCAACATGATAACCCCGATGCCACCATGCCGCCTATATTAAAATGTACAGTATTTAGTTAATAAAATACAGCAAACATAAAGAGTGAATAATGTTAGAATGTTTAGAATGTAGAAATGTAAAATGTATCATCACCAAGGTGGCACGGGGTTAGCACATCTGCCTCATAGCAAGAAGGTCCTGAGTTTAGGTCTACATGTTCTCCCCATCTTTGTGTGTTTCCTCTGGGAACTCTGGTTTCCTCCCACTGTTCAATCATCATTAAGACAAGGGCGCATGTGTAAAATAAAAACTACATTTAAACCGAGTGCAAGGTCTGTACAGAAAAAATTCAGCCCTGGGTATTTAGTACAGATGGAGCCAAAGACATGGAACATACATATCCCTTTTGCAAATTAGGTAAATTGATTAATGTGACTGAGAGTCAGATTGTCGTTGTAAAGTCATAAACTGTTACGATACAGTATGTTTATCCTTCCTGTAATTGCTTGCTTTAATTAATATCACAGGAGGCTGGAGCCTACCTCAGCCGACACTGGGCTTGAACAGCTTGCCAGGCCATTGCAGGGTAACACCCACACAATCATTCATACTCACATTCACACCTAGGGCAATTTAAAACAGGCAATTATAGCCTAATGTGTATGTCTTTGGACTGTAGGAAGAAACCGATGTACTCGGAGGAAACCCACGCTTGGGGAAATAACATAAAATATAATCCAGATGAACATTAATTCACATGAGTGTGATATCATTAACTGCAGATTGAACTACACACTCTGTGATGCTGTGACAGAGAGTGGCACTACCACCCTGGTAGTATATACATCCCATACCTAAAAGCAGTCCCAGGGTGGCAGCATCACAGAGTGTGTAGCATCACAGTGTTTCAGTAGATGATCATCATTGTAACAGAGAAATAAAGAACAAATAGACAGAGAGACAAAGAGGCAAAGAGACGGAGAGACAGAGGCACCCGTAAGAGCATCACTAAGAGGTCTATCCATTACATAAAACATTCCCCAATAAAAGCCCTTCCCTGTGACATTATCCCCTACGGATTGACCAGAGAATGTATGTCAGACAGTCGGTGATGATGTCACAGAGAGGGGCGCTAACACATTGAGACATCCCACCTACAGAGCTGTGCGAACTGCTTCTAGTTTAAAAATGTTAGTAGCTTTTCTGTTTATTGTTGCATTGAAGTGATCGAAAGTATAGAACTCCTTGCTTCAAGGGTTGATTTTCTTGACAAATATTTATTGTTCTTGCTGATTGAATATAGTCCAAATACTGCAGTTGATTGACAAAACACAGAAGGTGTTATTTTATTAAGTAGCTTTTCTCTGGGTCAGAACTTGAGTTGTCTAGATGCATTTCTCTGGATCCGTTTCTCCAACGCCTGCTCCAGCTGTAGCCAGTACTCCCTGTCCAGTGCTTGCTGTTCAATATGGAGAAAAGATTCAAAATAAAATCCAGAGCACCAGTGCTGTATTAACATACATTTATCTAAATATTTATGGTTGTAGGAGAAAATGAAACATGTGCTTTAAATACGTAAAACATGGTTCTATTGAGTATAAGTGCTCACCTTCTTATGGCCATAGCTCCTAATGTTTTCGGCAGCCATCTTTTTATTTTTTAACTGTGATTTAGCTTTCTCAGCTTCCCTCAAGCCCTGTAGCACCTGTTCTTTCTTCTCCAGTGTCTTCTGCAGGGCCATCAATCTCTCATCCTTTCTGGCAGCCTCCTGCACCCTCAGTTTTGTTTGCTTCTCCTCCTCCTTCCTGTTTTACACAGAGACCATTTCACTTATATTTTATACAGTAGTTTGTTTTAAAAACATGAAATTTTAGATATGTGTATGTGGATTTTTTTTCCTTCATAAATATGTTCTTCCTGTGGTTAAGAAGAAGCCTGGTTACTTTTTTGCACTGGCCAGTGCTGCTGCATTTCTCCATGCAGTGGTAATGGTCTCTATTTTCTCAAGATGTAGCTTTTCTCTCTGTTTCTCTTCCAGAATGCTTTGCCTCTTTTTCTCCATCTCTTGTTGCTTCGCCTCCTGCAGCCTGGTCAAGCGTTCCCGTAACTCTGCCAAAGACATCTCACAAAGCAGCCCATGACCTCCAGTCTGTAACAGCACAGGGATTACAGATTGTTTTTTGTCCATTTTTATTTTCTTACAGCAGTATTACTGTATTAGACATAAGATATTAAGCACCTCTGTCTCATCTATAAACTTATGACTGGAGTGAGGCACTGACTCAAAGTCTCGAATCTGACGGATAAGCTCAAACTTCCGACTTAGTTCAGCCTGGGCTTCCTCCAATGCCTGTCGGAGAAGTTCCTGGTTTTGCTCAGAGACCTCTTTAACTGTAACATATTCATTATGTGAATATAACTATCAACATATTTAAAGGGGGAAAAAATTGTACGTAGTAGGTCTGGAAAAAAGAAAAAACACACCAATGCGTTTTTTGATCTCCTGCAGTTTCTTTTTTGCAGCTTTACAGTTTTTGTGACCATCAGCCACCAGCTGCACCAGCTCCTTCATCTCTTTCTCCTCTTGCAGACGCTTCTCTGCATACCTCCGCATCAGCTGTGCAGTCTGGGACAATCACACATATGAAATCACAAAGGTTAGAAGAAGCATGAAATGAACCTACTCTAAGTAAATTATTTTGAATAAATGCTAAAACACTAGAACATATGATAATTCACCTCCTTTTTCTTGAGCAGTGCTTTGTACTGGTTGAGCTCAAGGACTCGTTGTCGTGCCAATACAGCTTCCTCGTGGCTAATCTTCCCCTCCACTCGCCGGTTCTCCAGCTGAGCCAGCTCCTCCTGCAAGTCTTTCTCCTTCATCTCCTTCTGCCACTGCAGGAAGGCTGAGGGCTCACTGGAACCCTGCATCAGATGCTCAAGCCTGTAAACATGAGTACGAGTTAGCACTAGACGTAGACATGGCATGCTTTTTTTGGCTTATTTTAATAAATTCCTATAGTATATTTTAGTTTCCCATTGATACAAACCTATTCAGCTCCTCTTCCATCTGTCGGTTGTGTAATGCTTCATGCCGGAGAATCACTGTTGTGTTCACTCTTGTGGGTAAGGTGTTTGTCTATAACATTTTGAGCCAAATACAAAATCTTTTGTCAGCATGATATATATGTGCACATGATAAAAGTTTTTTATGTTTATTTTAATAGTGTGTTATTTTTAGTGTACCTTATGAGTAGCTGGAGTTCCAGAGGAGTAAACAGAGTCAAATTTGAGGTTAGTTTCTCGGGTTTTATGAATCTGGGATATTATGCCCTGATTGACAGAAAATACAGAGTGTATTTTGCATGTTGAAAGGAAGTTAATGTGTATAGAATGTTGACATCTATATCATATCTATATTCTAATCCGTACATGAGAACAGAATATAAAAAGTGTTTAGAAGCAGATTGTCTTACTTTGGTTTTCGCTGACTTCTGTGGGTTTGCACATCGGAACTGTTGAGTGTTTGCCTCACACAAGACCTTCTGTAGACAAAAAGAAATATAAATAATATACATGTGTATAAAAGTGACTTATCACGGCAATGTGGGTGTTCAGTCGGAATTAAATACTTTGCTGAACTTTAAACACAATTTTCTCCAAAGCTGTTTAAAAGGCCGGAAATTCCTGGTAGGTTTTAATTAGTTATTTCAAAGCTTAGTTTTGTATTAATTTTAAAGCTTAGGATAACAGACACAAAATGGTACCAATTACTAAAAATCTATCATTTCAGACTTAATACCCACTTTGCTGTTATGGTAACAAATAAAGAGAGTCAATAGTACATTGAGTAAACTGATGGCTCTGTGGTAAAAGAACAGGATGCAAGATCTTTTAGAGCATCTCGGCATCTGTAAAGACTAACCTGTGCTTTCAAATGGTTCTTCTGTTTGATTTCTTCTAAAACCCGTGGTTCCTTTGGAGCTCTGTGGGTACTGGCAGGCACCTGAGTATAAACCAAATGTGTCTTATATTAATAATGAGGTACCTTTAAAAATATACTGTCCATAGTATGCAGAGTATTGTCTAATACAGTGGGTTGCAAAAGTATTCACAATAAACAGAGAAAGCGTTTTTGTTGATTTGTTTTTTATTTCATTTCCTTTATTCAGGCAGCAGGGAGGCTGGAGTTCATCCCAGCTGACTTTGGACGAAGGTGAGGTACACCATGAATGACTCATCTGACCTCTGCAGGGCCAACACAGACACACAACCATTAACACTCACATTTCATACCAAGGGGCAATTAAAATGATCCAATTAGCCCAATGTGTATGTGTTTGGACTGTGGAAGGAAACCAGAGTAACCGGGGAAGCCCACTCAAGCACAGAGAGACATGAAAACACCACACAGAAACACTCTCTGGCCACAGCGCTCACCCTATTTTTGTTGATATAGTTTAATAAAATTGTTCTAGAATAAATTATACTTTGTACAACTAAAACCGAACTATGATGGATAATTGTAAAATTTAGCCAATCACAACTGCATTTTAGAAAACCTGCATTTGACCTTTGGCAAAGTGCACAGTAACATCAGTGCTTGATCTACATTGACTTAAAAGATGTGTACTTTTGCCCACCCAAGAAAATCTGAGTGATTTATGCTAACCGGCTTGGGTCTTTCCATTTGTGGAATCGGTTCAGGAGCAGGAAGTGGACGAGGTTTAGGCTTTGTCAGACCAAACTCTTGAGGTTCTGTTGACTTCTTAGGGAATTTCTTTGACTGGCTGCCCTTGGTTATTTTCTTCTGAAGGTAATGTAACAGGCCTTCCATGTCAGTCTGCCATCTAGTTGAAAAGACAGTGGTGGACTGAAATAGTGACTGACAACAAATGAGTATACTATCATACTGTGTTTCCTTTGCCATGTCCATTCGTATTTGTTTAATTACTGATTATTCCTATGTGAAATCTTTATACATTATTCTGCCTCATATGTGTCTGGATTTTGATAAGACCCCTATAAGCCACAGTCATTAATACCCTTGTCTTACCTCAGTAAAGGAGCTATCCACTTGTGCTCTACATAGGTGATATCATAGAGTTGACTCCACTTTCCACGGATCAGTGTGGTGAGGTTAGTAACATTAAAGAAGAAACTCAAGAACTGTGGGGTCCAAGGACAAGTAAGGGAAATAAACAATTTTGTATAAAATTCTGAGAAAAAAAGCTAAATTTAAAGCAAGGAATTAAGTTGAGCAATAACTACAGTATGTCAGACCAAGTGCTATAAATTAAAATAAAACTCAGTTTAAGAAGTGCACATCCAGCCTTGTGATAATTAATTTTGTATTTCCTTACTTTGTACATTTTTGCGCTGTCCATCGACTTTATAACTGTACTGAACTGCTCGAAGCCCAGATCATCCAGATGGAACATGGCAAGATAAGAGACAACTGAGAAATCAAATAATAGAACATCATGAACCAAAGATATATGCCTCCATGTCCATGTTCAATACATCACATTTAACTCATTCATTCATTTTCTAAGCCACTTAATCCTAATTAGGGTCGCAGGGAGACTGGCACCCATCTCAGCTGACTCTGGGTCAGGGCAGGGTACACCCTGGATGGCTCATCTGGCCATCGCAGGGCCAACATACATATTCACACTCACACCTATAGACGATTTGGAACAATTAGCCAACTATGCCTGTCTTTGGACTGTGGGAATAAGCCCAGGGAGAACATGCAAACTCCACAGAGAAATACCCCTAACCCAGGAATCGAACCCAGGATCTTCTTGAACTCTTTAATTCCAGTCAGCAGCATACACTATGCCAGAATCATGCTTGTTTTGATATAAACTTCAGCAGCCTAAATCACATTTGTATGGTTTATTTTTTTACAAATATTTTCGTGCCGCCCAACATTTCATTCTTTTGTGGAAATAAAAATTGTACATATTTCTTTCTCACGATAATAAAGTTACCAAGAAACTGGTTTCGGTCCGTTTTGAGGAAATGTTTTGCCTTTTGTTCATAAAAGATGTCGATCACAGCATCCAAAAGTTTCTGATGCACTATACAGCCATAAACAGTGTCAGTGATGAACATCTGCTCATCAGAAGGACGAGTCTGGGGTACAGAGAAGATCACAACAAGATTCTCACTGAATCATTTCCATGACACAGAGTATATAAAACAAACTACACAATGTGACTGAAATTTAATCCAAGCATACATACCATGAGAGTGTGGGTGGAGGCCTCGATGAAGGAGTCCACACACTGTTTGGGCTTGTACATGTCCAGCAGCTTCATGACCTCTCCAAGCAGCTCTGTATAGTTCATCCTGGCAGTCCCTCAAATCATGGAGCATGACCTGAATTCACCGTTACACTGCAATATACAAACTATTTCATTCTGCATACCAGCCAGTCCGTGACGTCACAGTGAATGTAAACAGAAGTCACAGATAGGTGGCGACACAAGCCGACACAATATAACATATATATATATATAAATATATATATATATATATATATATATATATATATATATATATATATATATATATAAAT
>JAOUQZ010015562.1:0-12500 GCA_028564935.1 Neosilurus hyrtlii
TATATATAAAGCTCTGTTGATCAGCTTCCATGCTAAAGCCACCCAGGTCAAGTATAAATAATTTTTGCATGAGTGCACTTTACACACTGCCATTTTGTTAAATAGTGTAATATGATACGCAGATTGGTTTTCACATTCACTGTACTGGTTTATTCATTTTCTTTGTTAATAATGTCACCACAAAAATGAGTCTCAGTTGTCAGTATGGATATAAATAACAATTATCTGCCAAAAGTGGGCTGGATATCACTAACTATTACTGGGACTGTTGAGGGATATCCACTGAGCCTGCAGCAAATACTTGTTCTGGTATATACCACACAGACACAAAACAGAAGCGAACTAAAGAAGCAAACTAAAGATTAGATTTTTTTTATGGTTTATTTTTATATTTTAAAGTGTGAAACAATGGTTACTGCCCTGTTACAACATTATTTTAGGGCCCATACAATGTTTGAAAAAGGTGATTTTTTACCTTGAAAATAATGTGAAGGTCATATTTTGTAGCTTTTTTCTTTTTTTTTCTTCTTTTTTTTCTTTTGGTATGGCATTTTGGTTCATTTCTGGGATTTCAGAATTAGTGGACGTGACAAACAGTTTTACTTTAAGCATTATCCCAAGTCTGTGTAGTTGATAATGTCCATTAGTATTTACTACAAGAAGATACAGAAGAATCTGAAGCAAGGCGGTTCAGGGTTTGAGTCCTTGGCTCACTGAGGGTGTTTCTGTGTAGACTTCCCACAGTCCAATGACATGCACATTAGGCTAATTGGCTATTCCAAATTGCCCCTAGGTGTGAAAGATTGTATATGTGGTGGCCCTGTGATAGACTAGCGAGCTGTTCAGGGTGAACCCTGCCTTTACCCAGAGGCAGATAGGCTAAGATAGGCTCCAACCTCCCTCCCTCAAATTAATAGGTGAATAAATTTTCCCGTTACGTAAATGCTGAATAGGTGTTCAAAGAGATGTCAGTACACTGTGGTTTTTCTGTTAAGGAATCTGGACATCCAACTACTGATCCCTTACTATAGTGCTAACTTGACTTGGTCATGCACACTTTTCCTTTATGATATTAGAAGAATCTGGCCAGTTCTGTCCACAGAGCTCAATCAGGTGCTTGTTCAGTCACTTGTCAACATTGATTGGATTACTGCAGCTCACATGTAGCAGGTCTGGACACTATATCCCATCGAACCCCTGTAATGAAGTCTGAATGCAGCTTCCCAAAGTTTTCTTATACCATCCATTTGCTTTGTTCTTTCTTCTGGCTTCTTGTAGCTGCTCTCCTCAAATTTAAAACACTGATACTGACCTACAAAGTTCTCAAAAAAGTCAGTTATTCCTGCCTAAAGGCAATCATCAAACCCTGCTCTGTTACTCATTTCTTGGATTCCTTGCAGTACAACATTAAGACTTTTCTCTGTACTGAAACCCATGTGGTGGAATCAAACTGCCATAGTTATTTGAGCAGCTAAGATACTGACTGTCTTCAAAAAAGACTGAAAACTAATCTAATCATAAAAACCTGTTGATTTTGAATGAGATATATTTTTGATGGAATTTACAATACACTTCTGTAAGTTGCTCTGCATGAAGCTCATCTGCCAAATGCTGTACATGTAAATGTAGAGGTAAATGTGGTGGTTGTTATGTTTGCCTATGATGCAAAGGACACTTGGTTTTGGGAGGTAGATACGATCCATTCCAGTGGCAGTGCTGGCTAGTTGGTTAAGGTTACGGGATAACAAGGTTGTGAGGTCAAATCCCAGCACTGCCAAGCTGCTGATTTTGGGTTTCTTAGCAATGCCCTCAATCCTCAACTCTCCCAGAGGCTCGTATCATGTCCCACCTTGCACTCTGAGCCCAGACTTCTGACAAGATGGAATGTGTCCAGAAAATGATGTCTCTCTACTTTAGGTAGGCAGCATGGTAGCGTTGTGATTAGCACATCCGCCTCACAGCAAGAAGGTCCTGGGTTTAGGTTGGCGAGGTCGTTTCTGTGTGGACTTTGCATGTTCTTCCTGTGCTTACGTGGGTTTCCTCCAGGTACCCCAATTTCCTCCCACAGTCCAATGACATGCACATTAGGCTAAATGGCTGTTCCAAATTGCCCCTAGGTAAGAGTGAGAATGTGAATGGTGTGTTTGGATGGTCTTTTGAGCTGTTCAGGGTGTACCCCACCGTCTTGGCTGAGATAGGCACAGCCTCCCTGCCACTCTAGTAGGAGTAAACAGTTCGGCTGTAGTCGCCTATATCATGTCTACTAGTTTGTAGCCTGTTTTTTAAAAGACATATTCTAAACTAAATTTTGAAAAGAACAAACAAACTAAAAAAATTCAGTTCATTTGATTTCCAAACCACTTCTGAACCACTAGGGTCCATCACAGGGCCTCATGATAGTCCATCACAGGGCCAACACACACTCACACCTAGTGTGAACGGCCAGTTTGAACAGCCAGTTAACCTTATGTACATGTCTTTGGACTGTGGGAGAAAACCTACGCAAGCACCCGAGAACATGCAGACCACACAAAAACGCCCTTTCCACGACCGAAACGTGAACCCAGGACCTTCTTGCTGTGAGGTTGGTGGTGGTAGAGAGTATTGTTTAATATGTTAGTTCATAATTTTTCATCGGTGGTTATCTGGAGCTCAGGTGACTGTGAAGCCCGTAGCTTTTATAAATGTTCTAAATATGGCTATATGTTTATTTGCTATTAATCCCAATCCTTGATCTGCTGGCTGCATCCACAGCCTTTGCAAAATTGTATATTAGATACAACCTGCATAACTGAAATTCAACCTTGTGTATGTATGTGTGTTTGTGCAGACGTCTTTGCAGCAGAAACAAAGGCAGCTGCGCAGTCAACAGGAAGATGCACGTGAGCTGAAGGAGAACCTGGACCGACGGGAACGCATTGTGCTCCAGTTCCTGGGTGGATATCTGAACACTGTTCAACTGCATGACTATCGGCGCTACATTCGTGCCAAACCAGCCCTGCTCATCCGCCAACGCCACCTGGACGAACTCATCCGGCAGGGAGAAGAGCAACTGTGCAGATTGAATGAGATCATGAACCATCAGCTCAATTCACAAACAGGCTGTTCTAGTGATTCCAGCTCGCCAAGACCGACCACTGTGACCTCGCTCTGACTGTCCATTAGCCATGAAAGCTGCTGTGAAGAACAACATGACCATAAAAGTTAGAACAAGTGATAGTGAGAGTGAGAGAGAGAGAGAGAGAGAGACTGTTATTACTGTTTCAACCCTCACGTGTGGGAAAGTGCCTTGAGTGAAGGAATCCAAAACAAAATGAAGGACAAAGTTAATGTTATGGTTCACTTTAGGAAGCGTCAGTAGATCCGTTAGCACTACTTATTGTGAATCAGTGTGACTGAGTGTTGGCTGAGATAGGCTCCAGCCTCCCCACGACCCTAATATGGATTAAGAAAGCATTAGAAAAGGAATGAATGAATGAATGTGCTTTTCTTGTTGGTTTTTTAAAGGGCTGTGCATCATCAGTCACTTGTGTGTTTGTTGAGGTGACTGTTCTTTGTGCACGTGTTCAGCAGACATATCTCTGTATTCTCTGTAACTGACATCCAGCGCTCGGTTGTATTCGCTTAACATTTTCAGACTCACTCTTGAAGCCGTATCACAGTAATGAATGTATTACAGTTTAGCATTGATTTTCCCGACGTACACATAAGTTTACGGACTTTTTTTTTTTTGATCCATGTTCCATTTGCCGCTTCACCTAAACTTTACCTATACAGTAACCCAGGACTCATTTTGGTTTGCATAAAATCTATAGATTGCTTTAAAAAAACCAGAATTGTACCAGCTCTCTCTCGCCTACTCTGTGATATCTCTGGATGAAGTAATGCAGCTCAGAAGGTTTGCTTGTATCTCTGTACCACTGTTCTGAACCACTCGGAACAAGCAATGGCAGGATTAATAACGTCATACAGAACAATTAAAGCACGGAAGGCGGGGGATGATGAATAGTCCCTTTAAACAGTAGTTGGGATTTATTCAATTCAGTGACATCCACCGAGCCGAGGTGATTTAATGCTTTTAGTATCTACTACATGGAAACATAAGCAAAAAAAAAAAAACTAAACAAAAAAAACACTAACAAGATCTGTATGGTTTATTATTATGTTTTTGGGTTTGTTTGTTTTTTTAAATCATGACGGACACACATGAACTTGAGCGCACATCCGTTCGGGTGTCACTTTAACTCTTATAGAGTTTTAATAATATATACAACAGAAACAATGAAAAGAAAAAGAAAATGACATTTCTATAGTTTATTTTAACATGTTTTAAGGGTGACACAGTGGCACAGTGGTGAGCACATCTGCATAAAAGCAAGAAGGCCCAGGTGTGTGTGTGTGGAGTTTACCTGTTCTCCCCCTGCTTGCATGAGTTTCCTCCCACAGTCCAAAAACATGCACAGTAGGCTGATTGGCTTTTCCAAATCACCCCTAGGTGTGAGTGAGAGTGTGAATGGTCCCCGCGTCCCTGATGAGGATTAAGCGGCTTTGGAAATGAATGAATGAACATATTTTAACCATGACACTGAGGCAGATCAGGTGAGCTTTGCGCTTTGAGCTAATAGCTCTATGTATCTAATGGCATCTGTTCTGGTCTGTTCATCCTACTCATTCAGAAGTGAAAGTAATGACACAAAAGTAAATGCGCTCTGTAAAGGTATTTTAGTTCTGTATATATTACAGGAAACACAAAAATATTAATTAAAATGAGATTTTTTTTTTTAAATAATATGATAATGACGACAGCGCTTGCAGACATTGCCGTGACAGTGAATGTGTCATTTTGATTCAAGCATTATCCACTCGGAGTGATTTTTAATCCTAATATAGCACACGAATAAGATCGCACCATTACCATGTAGTATATACTAAAGAAATCCTTCACAGGAACAGAGCACTTCATGTCTGGTGTCCTCCTCCTGATTCTGAATGAATCACACACACACACACAGACACACACAGTAAAATCTGTGACACAAAGCTAGCATAAAATGTTGTGTTATTTATAAACAGTCTTGATATGAGGATGTGTGTAATTTGTATGCTGCGTGAATCTCTCCACATTAGAAACGTTTGTATTTTGTAACCAGATTGACCCGGAGTGCACATATTGTGAATTGTTTTCAGATGCCTTATTAAATGTTCTGTTAGCATAAAAAAGTGCATGCTGCTGAACTGTTCCAAATCAACACACCTGAACATGTTAGCAAGAGAAAATATTTTGATAGAATGTCGTGTCCATCTCTTACATTTCCATTAGAAACACCAGTGCTTTGAGTTCTGCTGCCTGATGCTGGATCAGATTGGAAACATGGTCTCTTTATTACCCAAATACCGTTTGCAGCGTTTATTTTCATCTTTATTTTTGAGTGCAAATGTTAAATATTTAACCCTGTACAGATCCATTACGACATGCTGAACACTGTATGAACATGCACACCAACACTGGTCCCACTGATACTTCACTTTCACTTTATTTAATACACCAGACGTTCAGCTTCAAAAACCCCACAGCTGAAGTGGTGTCTTTTTTCTTTTCTTTCTTTCTTTTTTTTTTTTTTTTTTTTGTTTATTGTTTTGTGGTTAATGCTGTTTGGATAAAAGTACCGAAAAAGCACAGATACATTTTTACAAATAAATCTATCGTGTAAAACAAGACTCGTCTGTGAAGTCAGTATCATTTATCCTTTCGTTGCCGTGATGTTGAATATTATGAAGAAATGCACCAACAAGATGATCAAAAGCTCTCCAGGGACAATGAAATACAACGCTATTCTATTATCATTTGCTTCCAGAATGTTTTCTTTAGGGATTCGAATCCCAGGGATCACCTGATATTATCACAACACCCAGGTGCGGATTTGATTTGTATTGCGATTCTGCAAGTCTTTAAATATCACAATATAATATTACAACTTCTTTGTTTGTTTTTTTTTACAAACTCCAGGGGGTTCAACTCATTTTCACAGAGAACCACATCACTGAATTTGTAAGTTATTGAGGGACGAATAATCCTTGATCATCTCTTCACGAAGGGTAACCATCAGATCTGCATGGCAGGATGATTACTTCAGGTCAGGGCCTCCTGTTCCTGGTGATCTACCATCTTAAAGATTTTAACTCCAACCCTAATGGGGCCCATCTGACAAATCCAGTCATCGCTTTAAGTCTTCATTTCCACGTCCTAAATCTTAGATGAATGTATAGGTGGGCATAATTAGGGTTGGAGTGAACGGGTTCCTAGGGTTGGAAAGATAGATCACCAGGAACAGGGTTGGGCATCCTTGCTTTGTGTTTGTCCTGTTTTCCTTTATTTACTTTTCTTTTTTGACGATGTGTAGCAGCGACAAGCTTATTCCGTTTTTTTTTTAGTATGACTAGCTGTTTACTTGAAACGGTTACCACCACCTAGTGGAAGGATGATGTATTACATTTCATGGTAATGGTCGATGCAATGAATGTACAATAATCATATTCTTTGAAAGATCTTGCGGGCCACATAAAATAAGTTGGTGGGCCTTGAGATTAACACCTGTGCTTAAAACTTAGAAAACTTTATTTAAGAACTGCCCAACTGTATTAAACATGAGTAATTAAACATAACCTACTCCAAAAAAATATTTAAAACATAACCTACTTCAAAAAATTACTAAATATTTTAAATATGATGATTAAAAGAAACTGATTTTGTGGTGCTACATGAATCTCCGCACAAAACACACACGATAAATAAATGCATCAGCGTTTGTAACTATGGTAGCATAATAACGACGACAACGACGACGACAACGACAACAACAACAATAATAATAATAATAAAAACCTCTTTAAATAAGCAGTTGAATGCAAAACAAATGATTAGAACTCTGCGTAGTGCTGCACTACTAATTAATTCCAGCCTTTAAACGTCTGAATTCAGAGTAAAAGGCTACAGTAATGTAGTAAAAGCTACATGTATGATATATTAAAGGAGAACACAGCACTTTTTGCAAAGTTAACCTTAATTAAAACTTTAATAAAATCTTAGACTGATGGCCGCTATTTTAATGATTTAATAGGTGGCCACTTTAAAAACTTAATATCAGAATGATGACATTGTTAAAACCCAAGTTAACATGAAGGAGTTTGGCTTTAGACATAATTCCTTTCAGTATTTTAGGTGTTTGTGTTAAATATATTAATCCTGGTGCAGATATAGTTTCCCACTTCACATGCACTGATTTTAATCAAGGCCTTTTTATACCACCAACACAACTCTATCAGTAAATGTTATGAATAGATCAAAAATTAGGTATCAATGACATCATCATTTTGAAACACAAATAACTTCCCATAAAATGATGTAAACAGAAGCTAACGGTTAGCATTTTATTCAGAAATTACTCTTCTCTTTAACGGTTGAAACTCAGATAAACACTTGACGTAATGCATTCACGTCTTCCTTTATCTCAGTCGAAATTCCATACCTTTCTTCAGTCGCGCCGCTCTGGAGCTTGTTGACATTCCTCAGGTGAACATACCAAGACAACAACTACTCAGCTACATCCATTATCGTTTTCAGTTCATCTGGAATAAAAAAGAAAACCATTCCTTCACCTGAACCTCAGCATTATATTATATTATATATATATATATTTTCTGTGTGAACTCTGTAGTCTTTAGCTTAATTATTAACCAGTACGTGGTTCACAGGTCCCACAGGGCCTTATAACCCGTCAGCTACATGTATAATGAATATAAATAGCCTGGTTGAGGTTTGTCTTTAACATGGATATGTAACCTGTACATTAAGTCAGTAAAAAAAGCCAGAAATGTTTGTGTGTAAATGTTTGTCAGCATGGTTCAACTAAGTGAAGCAAGGTGTTGTGCAACCTTATTGCATTAGCGCCACGCAACCCTCCTCTAAAACCTGCTCAACAAGAACATAAACACAGATGGGTTATGCTGAGAGATGTGACATCGATAAACTGATTAAAATAAAAACTGACGATATAACCAAGTCAACTGACTTTATTTTATTGCCATATAACGTTGTTGAGCCTCGACCTGACCAGCTGAAGACACAACACCATGGTCAAAGGTGCTCTGGCAAAATCTTAGTGCTGACATGCAGGTCATTTTGTTTAATGGTGACGGCCTTCTGAAACTTTAAGACAATACAATTCTTACATTTTATATCGTAAAATTAGCATATTTAAATGAGCTAATGTCAGTTAATCGTGTTGAATAAGGTTTAAAATTCTGATTTGTTGTTCAGCGGGATAACGTCTTCCAAAACCGAACTTTCGTAAAATTCATTGCTCTGAACAGTTTAACCTTGTACCATGTGCTAACCTGAACAGCTTTACTTCCTAAAAGACTGCATCATGGGGAAGTAAAATGCCTGCCTGGGTCAAAATCAACCTTTATGAAGTTTCACAATTTATAGAAAACAGGCAGAGTAAGAACACACTTCAAATCAAAACACACTCCTGACATGCTGGGACCTGTGTGCCATTACTTCACACATGTCGCAGCTCATGGATTAGACATGTCTTACATTTAAGAAGCAGACAAATCTAGATCTGAACATGGAGTATTCATTTTATTTTGGTTTAAAAAAAAAAAAAAAAAAAAACTTTTGCCTCAAGTTCCTTGTTGTTCGGTCTCTTGCTGTACAGCAGTAGAATCTCTTCAGGGCCTTTTGGCTGGGATCGAGGGTAGTATCTCTTCTTATCAGTTTAACCTTCCTATTCCGTTCTAACAGACAGCAGTAATGTTCTTGGCTCACACTCACCCAGCTCATGGTGAATATTTTGTAAGGGCGGTGGTGGCTCAATGGTTAAGGCTCTGGGTTCCTGATCAGATGGTCAGCGGGGGTTCAAGACTCAGCTGAATAAAGAGGATAAAATATAATTTGCTCTGCCAAATGCTGTAACATAAAGCAGCCATTTTGTTGCTATGCTTCAGTAACGTCTCGGCTGACTCGGGCAAGCTTCAACAAATATTCCCATCACTTGCTATGCACCAACATACCATAAGAGAAAGAGTGAGAGAGAGGTGGGTTGAGAGTCAGTGCATATGAATGAGAGACTTTACCTGGAAAGATTTAAATGTACAATACTGTACATTCAAGTACTGGTTGCCATGGTGTCACCCCAGCAACAAGCAAAATGGGCTGTTCTTTTCCAACAGTAAAATCTTTAAGACCTTCTCTTTTTATTCAGTGAATTCCAGGATAAATGCTGCGGCCTGATGGTGAATCATTAAACCCACACATAGAAGCAGCTGAAGGCTTCCATCGATTGGTCTTCACAAATATCTCCAAAGGAAGTCCTTGATTCTGGAAATAAAAATTGCTGTTCAGGTTGAATGTGTATACACGTGATTTTATGGAAGCTGTTTTAAGTTCATAGCCGCACCTCATGAACCTCATAAGTCCTGCACCTCATGAACAACTGTGGAAGGATCCTGAAGCTACTTCATACCAGGTACATTAGCACATCCCGGAAAAGTTTACTGAGGAAACTGGAAGCACAGAAGACTGCAGTGCTGGCAAAAGCTGGAAGTCAGGATTAACAAGCAGAGTTCAGGGGTCAAATTCCACTCCTGCCATCAAGCTGAAAAATAAAACCCTGTTCCTAGAGATTCAGATTCTTTGGAATCACATTATTATTAGAGTAGAAATACAGGAGGAAATGATGACGTATGATGATTAATAAATAACGAAAAAGACTCAATAAAAAGCAAGAGGTGGCTGAGAGAATTTAGGTTAAACGTAGAACAGTAAAGCAAACAAAGCGGAGTTTGGAACCCTCTGGTGTTCCCCAAGGCACGAGAATCGAACCTTGTCTTTTTCTGCTAATGGTAAACAACCTTCAGCCACCAGAGGTGCATGCGTGGTAATAATGTGGATGATACCACGCTTGCTGAGGTTGCTCCAAGACATGGCTGCAGCAGAATTAAAAGTTTTGTGTGAGCTGTTGATCAGTGGTCCAGAAACAATGAGCAGTTCAACACTGATAAGTATCAGGACCTGTTAACTGATTTCAAATGCGCGATGCACCAGTTCAATCCTGTCATCATCAACTCTGAGGAACGTGAATCCGGTTCTGCAAAATATAAGGAGTGAATATTTCTAACATCCTTCAGTGGAATGATCAGATCACTGATGTTAAAAAAAAAAAAAAAAGGCCAATAAGCACATTTATTTCCTGATTTTGCTAAAGCTAGCACAGAACACTGTTTCTGATATTTTATTTATTTTATGTATTCTACCTGCATCAGGCCTGGACTACAATATTGTTAGCCATTATGCCCCCATGCCCTGCCTGCTTACCTGAGCAAAGACTGAGAGTGCATACAGAAGCACGCACAATCTATTATACCTCAAAACCTTTCATATCGGATAGTCTTATATCCAGTAATCTTTGCTCGCTCAAGGATAGAAGTACTGAACTGTCTAATAAGCTTTATGAGACCTTTATTGGGAATCCAACTGACAAGCACAGCACAATACTGCCCAAGAGATATTATATTCCATAGTCAAATTTATAACAGACTTCTATCCATATCTACTTTGCAAAATGTCATTAAATTCAACCTCTGGCTGCAATCTGATATTTCTTTATAATCTATCTATCTATCTATCACAATATGGAAGTCGTTATAGACAGCAATTCAGTACTGTTCTGGGAAATTTTGTTCCTAAACTATATTATTACCCATTCAAAATATTTTCTCATTTCTGATTGGTGGAAACCATCAAATAATTCTTAATATTCTACTACGAGCCAGCTTATCCATCAATGACATCAGATATGTTGAATGATTAAGTATTTTGAATGATTAATAGGAACAAAAAAAAAACCTATATACTAAATAAATAAATAAACTAAATAGAATTCAGCAGATAAAACCCTCTCTGTGAATAATTGTGTTTCATAATTAAATAATTGCTTACTGCTCCTAATAGCAGAAGGAAAACCCATGTGACTTTTAAAGCACCCAAAATGTTTAATATACGGTAAAGAATAAACATGAAGCCCCCTTACAAAGTGCGATTTTCAATACTGAACACTACATTTACAGAAAAGTGAACCATTAACCCTTTCCCTTTGGTATTCCTGCTATTTTCTGCTTGCAGCTAAAGGAGGAACAAAGTGGTAACGTGCACATCCTCGCACCATGAAATCTAAAACCATGTCAGCAGCAATTGTGCTAAGCAAACTTTTATACACAATCTTTAATACGGTTAGTAAAACAACCTTAAAGTCTGAGACCAAAATAATGCAGGGTCTGATTCAAGCAGGTGTTCATTTGATCAGCTGTATACAAACAGGAAAATACTAGATTGTACTGTGTTACATTTCTAAAGACTGAAGCCTGATACCATGTTTCTATTAGACGGACTCTGCATTGGCAGAAACTCTAAGATGGGACTTGTTTTTGAATAACACAGCAAATGAAGTGTGTCTCTTTACTGTAGCTGCCGATCTGTTGACAGGTGCCACTGGGGGTCTATTTACAAACCATGGTACCCCTTTACTACCCCCAGCCATCCCCTGGGGAGCACCAAGCAGCTCCAGCAGATCTCGGTCAATGTCTTTTTCCAGATAATGCCACGGCCTCTTACCACTGTTGTCCCGGAGTGACACATTAGCCTTGAACTTGTGCACCAGGAGGCGCAGGAGATTTTTGTGGCCATGAAGAGCAGCCAGGTGTAGTGGCGTGTAGCCACAAGTGCTCCTAGCGTCCACATCCAGGGTCAGCCCTGCTTTCTGCACACCATACCACAGAGTGTTCAACACCCGGTGGTCTCCATGCTTAGCAATCCAGTGTAGTATGGTGTAGCCTGTTACAAAGTCCCGTTTGTCCAGCAGGCTTGTATCCTCTCTGAAAAGGGCATAGATCTCAGTCCAGGTACCGGAGGCTGCTTTCAAAAACCACTCATGCTCCTGAGGCTCCAAAGGAACCTGGATGTGTCTGTTTCCACAGGTCGATGAGTCAGGACCCAGGCTGCGAACAGAGCTGGCGGGGGACACACTGTCCAGGGGGCTGTGGGTTTGGCTGGAAGAGACGTTAAGGAAAGAGGTAATCCGGTGCAGTCGCTTGAGCCGGGCTGTTTCACTGTCCTCCCGAAATGCTTGATCCAGATCTGCCCCCAGGCTCCGACACATCCGGCTTCGCAGGCGATGAGACAGTCGCCGGGCAACAGGTCTGTTACAACCACGCTCATTTGGTGTTGAATTTGGAAGAGATGTTTGGGGTTCTTCATCAAGATGCCCAGTTGAGTGGTGCCAGGGTGTGGCTTGGGATTCTTGGAGACGTTGCTGTGATAGTAGCCTGACCTCAGGGGACCGATGGATTCCAGCTGGAGCCTGCGCCCCGCGTTCTGTTAAAACATCACCGCGATTCAGCGCATCATCACTGGACCAGCTGTCCTGGGGAAATGCTCGTGG
>JAOUQZ010015616.1:0-15327 GCA_028564935.1 Neosilurus hyrtlii
AACATGTGGAACAAGTGAGTGATCGGCAACAAGTGACGAGCAAGACCATGTAACTGCGACCACACCTTCACAGCGGCTAAAGGCAGACCAGGGCAGCCCAGAGGGTGGCAGAGGAAAGCCCCAGTCAGAGTCCCCCCGCGGCGGAGGGGCAGAGGCCCCAGCGAGCCAGGATCGGCAGCCGCCGACCCCGCCAGGTCCCGGCCACCCAGGGCGGCCAGAGTAGAGGGTCCAGGGCCCCAAGGCAGAGGGCCAGCACCCACCCCGATGCTCCGACCGCATAGCCCTGAAACCAGGGCACCTCCGACCCTCCTTCCCCATCCTCCTCCCCACGAACTCCCACACTCACACATACACTTTTTATACACCCCTCCCACCATGCCCTGTGGGGGATGGCCCTGGCAGACCAGAGGACAACGAGCCCTTACACCCCACAATCCTCCCCAATCCTCCCGCCACCGGGCCACACCCAGACCCCAGGACGGCAACCAGACACCAGGGCATGCGCTAACCCGCCCCATGGCAGTACATCCGGACAGTCCTAGACCTCGGGCACATAAGGACCCCACCACCTCGACGAGCGGGGCTGAATCTTAGTTACTGGCGCGCGCACACACACACACACACACAGACACACTTAAATATTTACATTTTAGCATTTTTTTAACATCAGCAGCTTTTTTAGCTAATCAATTAAATATTAAATGATTACTTTCTGCCAAAAATGCTTTTAGGAGTCCAATTTACGTTTGAGCCATTCAAGAACAACTTGACCTGAAAAGTCATTCCTGTCCTTTTAATGAACACAGTAATTTGGCGGTGATCAGACAGAGGGGTTAGAGGTTTAACAGTAAACATGCTGAATGTGCTTATCATCTGGACCAACTTGACCTGAAAAGTGTCTCGATTTAAAAAGGGAGTGAGTGAGAAAGTCAACCGTGAGGAAAGGATAACTTCTTTGTTTTGAAGAACTTCAGGCCCTCCCACTATTTTTTAACACACAGACATCACTGTATACACACACACACACACACACACACACACATTACTGACATAGTTTTGTGAGAATTACTCACAGTACTACTGATCTAAATGTTTTTATTAATTCATTTTTCAATCTGAAATCTTAAGCTTTAACTGGAGCATTCCAGTCAAAGGAGCCCTGAAAAAAACCTGGCCTGAACTATGTAAAAAATCTGTGGTAATATATGCTCTCCATGTCACATTATATTATGAAGAGCTTCTAATGAAAGAAGAATGAAGAGACTAATTTATTCATTCACTGAACCACTTTATTTTACTATGGACGTGGAGAGGCTGAATCTGTGACTCTGTGTGAAGGCGGGGTACACCCGGAACAGCTCACCAATCCAGCCCAGGGCAACACACTACAACCATTCACAGTGACTCTCACACCTAGGGTCAACTGGGAACAGGCAATTTGCTTAATGTGCATGCCTTGGTACTGTGGGAGGAAACCCAGAGGAGAAGTTGCAAACTCCACACAGAAATGCCCTCGCTGAGTCTGGCACTTAAACCCCGGACCTTTTTGTTGACAAGCGGATGTGCTATCCATTATGCCACTGTGCCGCCCTAAAAAAACATATGTTCTATTTAAATAAGCGTTTGCAAATATGAGACTTACATCAACACCACCTTTCTGCACAATGAACTTAAGCTAATAAGGAACTTTTTTTTGGTCCATTTCCATGTTTTTTTTTTTTTTCCAGCTCTGTTACTGTAGCTGTACCATGAGTTTTCTGTTCTCCTCTTGGTGGAATTAAAATGAGAGTCATGCTGAGATTTTAATCTGAAATTTGAAATAGATTAACTTTGTCCCTTCTGGTCAGAGTTGACAGAATGGTAATGGTTAGCACATCCGCCTCACAACAAGAAGGTCCTAGGTTCCAGCCCTGCGCCTGCCAAGGGTATTTATGTGTGGAGTTTGCATGTTCTCCCAGGTACTGCAGTTTGTACCTTGGGCTAATTGGACATTATTAATTGCATCAGGGTTGAATGCGAGTGTAAACTGTTGTGTGTCTGTGTTTGATGTACAATAGTGTGACGAGTTGTTCATGGTGTACCCTGCCTTCACCAAGAGTATGCGGGGATGGGCTTCAGCCTCGCTGTGACCCTAATAAAGGATAAAGTTGTTTGAAAATGAGGTGAGCAGAGTTAACTTCAGAGCTCTGTGCAGTTGAGGCCGGTTGAGTTTCAATCTATCCTTTGGCTTCTTTTATTAATTGCACAGGGGCATTGTCATAGAAGAACATGAACATCCCTTGGTGCCAGTATAGGAAAAGTGTAGTGCTACAGCATATGAACACATTACAGGCAATTGTACACTTGTCAGTTGTGAAGATTGACCACAAATGTTACAAATGTTTTACAATATAGTATATTTTATACATTATACTGCACATTATATAACCATTAAAAGGGACAACTAACAAGGAAGAACTTGGTCACAGGAAAGAGAGAAACACTAAATGTTCAAATTTGATTAAATGATAATCAGTATAAAGTTTACTCTCAAAATATACTAACAGAATAGAGTTTACTTTCTCTGTGTAAACAGATATCTTCACCTGTACAATACTGACCCATACAAATATCTGATAAAAGACCTTCAGTTTTGCATTAAACAACAGACACTGGAACAAGGCTGGAAGAGCCAGAACAGGTCACCTTCAGCTATCTGAGTTATGCACCAGGGCAAATCCTACATGTCTTTCAATTAAGTATTTATACAAGTTAGTTCCAGTCCACTGATTTGAGTGGACAACTTTTGTTCCAAATGTGGTAATTGTTCATATTTATGTTCACTTAATAAAATTCCAGTTCTAGTAATAGTTTGCTCCACTGACATTGTTAGAACACTTGCTGACGGTGCTTACTTGATCATGCCTCCTCAGTTCTACTTCAAGGCTATAAACCTGGGAAATTTGGCCTGATGATTATTCATTAGCCAGACTAGACAAACTGGTGCGTAAGGCGTTTCAGTGAGTGAGTTTTTTGAACATTCATTTATTGTTTGAGCTTAACAGTAAAAATGATTCAGCTGAATGTTTGAGAAGAGCTTTTTTTTAGCCAGACATAACTTTAGCTGTCATGTTAAGGTTCATACACATGATAGAACACTACCGCACTTTACAAAAGGGCCAGCACTTTTTTGAGGTAGGTCATTTAATATCTGCCGAACACTGATAAAGATGTTTATGAGTCTGTTGTGGCCCGCGCTATCCTCTATGCTGTTGCATGCTGGGGCAGCAGCCTAAGGGTTACAGATGCAAAAAAACTGAACAAATTGATCTGCAAGGCCAGAAACGTTGTGGGGATGTAGCTGGACTATCTGATGGTAGTGTCGGGAAGGCGAATGTTGGTCAAAATAAAGACAATATTGAACAATACTTCCCACCTGCTTCACAACCTGCTGACCAGTCACAGGAGCACGTTCAGTGAGAGACTGATACCATGTAAATGCTCCACTAAATGACACAGTAAATCATCCCTAACTGTGGCCATTAAACTGTACAACTACTCCATACAACAATAACATCCACTGTTATACATTTGCAATTTGCACTACATTTACATTCTACTGTTTATCATATTGATAATACTGTACATATTACTCACTGACAGGATTCATTCTGTATCTATTTATATAGATATTAGTAACTTCTAATTTTACACACACACACACACACACACACACACACACACACACACACACACACACACACACACACACATACAGTATCTGTACAAGCAGGTGTGCAGGAAACTGTAATATGTAAGTGTAAAATTAAAAGTTACATATTATTACATACATATATTATGAGAGAGATATTTGTAATTTTTTCTTATTGAAACTTTTCTCTTTATGTTATCTTTTATTTACTTGGTATAGAGCAACTGTGTGCACACAATTTCCTCTGGGATCAATAAAGTATTATGATTCTGACTCTGATAATAAAATAAAATACTTAAGAATATAAAAGTCTATAAAAACTCCATAATGCTGTGGTTAGCAGAGACTAGTCTTTGTGTTACGTCATTTTTCAATGCAAATATTTGCATAGGTACTTCTTTTTGTTTGCTGTAGTCCATCAACTTTTGTTTGCAGGTATGGAACATTAGAAGTGATGAATTCAATGTTCTTAATGTTACTTAATAGAACATTTACATTTTGGTGTTGCTGGACTGCTCTGTGCCATTGTACAGCATGTCATGGAAGGAAGAGCTGCTGGAATACAGAATGATAATAGAAAAGCAACAAGCCTCAAGTAACCTTGAGATAGTCCTGACATGCCCTGGCACAACAGTGGCATAGCAGCTAACGAGCCTTCAGCACCTATGACACGCTTACCAGTTCACTGGTTGTTCTTGCTTAGACCATGTTTACTAGGTACTTAATACTGCATATCAGGAACACCCCACAAGATTTGCATTTTAGAGACAAATAGAGACAGTCATTTAGCCATTACAATGTGGTCCTAGTCGAGGTCAATGAGATCCTTACGCTTGCTCATTTTCCCTTCACATACAGCTTTCTACACATCAATTTCAACAGACTGTTTACTTTCTGCCTAATACATCCCAATTGGAAGGTGCCACTGGAACAAGACACTAAACAATTATTCGCTAAAGACATGGTGGATGTTGATCTCTCTCAGTGACTCTTCAATTCATCCACCAACCTGAGATGAATAATGGTTTATATACTACATAGTAACATAAAAAAAAAAAAGGCTAAATCAAACTATTTTAAGTTTTTTATTATTTGGTCATGGCAGAGGCAGGTCAGGTGAGCTCCATGCATTCTACGAGCAGAGCATAATTGCAGAGCAAAGTAACCCATTAAGAGTTTTACGATAAATTATATAGAAACAATAAAACATAAATAAACAATGCTCTGTAAAGGTGTTTTTTTAAGTCAAAGTTTCAGAATTATATGGTATATTTTTTCAATTTAAAGCATGATAATGATGACACCATCTGCTCAACGTGCCCACGATAAACCCTGAGTGTCTGTCATTTTGATTCATGCAAGTAATACCAAGCCAAGTTATGGCTAATTGACTGGGTCTATTCATTTCCAAAAAAGCATGCCTTGTGGGGTGTTCCTGATATCCAGTGGTAAGTACCTGCCAAAGGTGGTCCAAAAAAGGACAACCAATGAACTGGCAAGAGTGTCATGGGTGCCAAGGTTCACTGATGCATGTGGGAAGTGAAGGCTAGGACATCTGGTCTGATCCCACAGTAGAGGTACTGTAGCTCAAAATGCTGAAACTGTTAATACTGGCTATGACAGAAAGGTGTCAGAACCCAAAGGGCACTGCATCTAGCTGCATATGGAAGTGCCTAGCTGGAGACCAGTTAGATGGTGTGAATATTTTTGCTGATTGGTGTATGTATATGTAAATACATTATGAGCAGATGTATCAATGTGTCCTTAACAGATACAAATGAAAATTAAACTCCTTTTTAAAAGCTTGTCAGAAAGGTTCATGCTGGTTGAGACTGGGGTTGTTTTGGGACGGTACCCAAAAGTATGCATATTGGTGAAGAAGCTTGCAGGTCAAAGAAAGGCAAAGTTTCATAAATACCTCATAGTTTTCATGTCCCAGCAGGTCAGTCAGAACCTTCAGCACTTGTTTCGCTATTCCTGTGCATTTTCGTTTTCCTGGAGAACAATCATCATGTTTTTAACTTTACTTTATTGCTTTCTACAGGAAGATAAAATATGAATCTAAACTATCTTTACTCATGTACAGATTAGTGACAAATGAAAAGAAAAGCACATGATTCTGAAATGCTGCAGGGGTATTTATTTATAAGTACAGGCACGATTTAGATTCCCTTAATCTTCTGGCTGATCCCATTTATCCATCATAAAAGATTTCTCTCCTAATTGGTGGGGTCTCTTGAAGTACCTATCTGACCTAGTAAACATGAATACAAAAATAAAATAAAACATTTGTGATGACTTTCTCACTCCCAATATCTCGACTAAACCGAACATTGAGCAGCACTCTCCATCTCCGACTTCACCTGAAGGAAGTTCTTATTTCAGAAGAGTGCTCTGGTACAGTTCCACAGTCGTGTGAAATCACTGCTGAGGAATTTGAATGCTCTTCTGGAGGCTTGTGTTGGCTCAACACCTTCCCAATGCACTTTATTTAGCTTGTTCATTTTAGATCACACCCTTCTGTATGGCAGTGACTGTAACTGGAGTGTTAAAGCTCCGTGCAAGCACATTAGCGCAGTTTAATGTGGATGTGAGTGTTTACCCTGAGTACGCAGACACAGAGTCATCAGCAGAGTTACAGCGGAGTCCACTGCATAATCTGATAAAGAGTCCAGGTCCTGCAGCTCATCAACCAGCCATTCTATCAGTCCCAATCTGATCAGTGTTGACTGATGGTCTCGTCTGCTTAAACACACACACACACACACATACACACACACACACAGAAAAAGTCCAACTGTAAAAGATAACTTTGATAACAAGAAAATACACTGTGTGTATATGCATGAGAGAGTAAAACAGTGAATGATGGGGTATACATTTTCTAAAAGCTTACAGATATGAATATAACGGAGCAGTACCACCTGAAAACATGGGGCAGGGTAGCCAGTGGTTCACGCGAAACACAAAATATTTTTTCCCCAATGGTGGAAATTTCTAATGAGAATTAGATTAGTTAAAAAATGTAATTATATATATGTTATATAGATGTTTACAGGACCTATATCATTGCCTCTGCTGCTATGTGCCTCTTGCTTAACAGGTACATTATTATCTTTCTCCACTGTTACCATGTGTGTTATTGTGCTACAAGCCGCCCTCTAGTGGACTTACTGCTTAATATCCACACCAAAGTAAAGGACGCATGAAAGTATTGTGGAAATGAAGTTACTTAGTTTGAAATGTATGTTTTTATTTCTACACGAAAAGGAACTATGAACAAGTCATTACAGCCCTGAACATGATTCTTTTCCTATAACAGTACATAATTAAGTGTTTTATTCCTTTTACACCGCAACATTTTACAAAAAAAAATATTGTGACAATGTCAGTTATACAAATAAAATCTATATAGAAGCTATACAAATAAAATTGAATTAAAATGAGACTCTATAGGACCTGTTCCGCTCTGTTCATTAATTGGATTCTGTCTTCTGTAGTAATCCCACTGGATGAGTAAGTGTGATTGTAGGTGTAAGCTGAGCATCAGAGCAGGTGAGTGTGCAGGTGTTGTACTACCTGAGGCTAAGTTTCTGCACTGTCCCCAACACTTTCTCTCTGGTTACCAAGTCTTTTTCCTTTGAGTGCAAATACTCAACTAACAGCTTTAGCAGAGAAGAACACTGCGACAGATACATGCGACCTGGTGGGAGGCAGGGGAAATATTCAGCATTCATTAGGAAAAGAGTCCACATGACTTCAAATCAGCATTAAATGGGAACATACAGCTTGAGCTCAAAAGGGTTAAGTGTCTCTTTTTTAATCTCATATGCCAACATAATTTCAACAATACAAATTATAAATTGAAGCGGTAATCATTACACTATTGTCGAGTAAGTCATAATTAAATGAGTAAGCTGTTTCTCTTCATCATTCATACTCACCCTCAAGCAGGAAGGCAAAGGTGTTAAGGAGACGAGCTGTGTACTGTCTCACCATCTCATTCTTCGATTTGATGAGATGAACCACAGATTTCTAACAGAATGCAAAAAATTATTTCCATGACCTCGAGGTAGTTACATGAAAGATTTATACACTTACATTATATACACTACTGATTTTGTCATAAATATTATAAATAAAGTAATAAACACTGTGTGTGCTAAGGCGACTGAGATTTTGGCAATCGTATAAAAGTTTGCAAGCCACACTGGGCAACATGGAGCTGATAAATTCGGATGCGTGAATACTACAGGTTGATAATGCTGGCTACAGTATATGAGATACAAGTCAATCAGTGGAGACTGCTCTAAGACTACATGGGTAGCTCTGCTTCCTCTAAAATGTGACCCACTCCAGCACTTACAGATTAAGTAGGAAATGTGACATACTGAGATATTAATATATTTGAAAAGAGGATGCTTTAAAATAAACTATAATACATGATTAAAGTACAAAAACTGTTTGCATCACTTTGTATGTAGGCAATCAGGAAATATTTGAATTTGGGAAAAAAAAAAGCAATTATAGTTACAGAACCACCAGTTTCTGAATATTTGAATATAATATATTTCATGGGAAACTGCTCTGGTGGACATTCCTGCAGTCAGCATGCCAATTGCACACTCTTTCAAAACTTGCAACATCTGAGGCATTGTGCTGTGTGATAAAACTGCTCATTTTAGAGTGGCCTTTTATTGTGGTCAGCCTGAGACACACCTGTGCAATAATTATGCTGTCTAAGGGGACCAAAAATAAAAAATAAAATAAAAAAAATATTAAATATATTTTTTATTAATTTATTATATATTAAATATTAAATATATATATATAAAAATAAAATTCATGGTTAGTTTTCAAGCGTAAAGCGGAAAGTTCTGTGACACAGTCGTAATGTTATTAGTAGTATTTGGATCTGACATTATATATGCCTGTTGATGCCACGTGAAACATCAGTGAATGTGTGTATTCGCGCAACCAGTCATTCAGAATAAGCAGTCATTTCTCACAAGTTGTCTAATGTGACTTTTTTCACACATTTCTGTGGCAGCTCAATCCATTAAAACCTACTGATACACAGCTTCTCTGAGGTCTTATGACATTCAGGATAAGCTCTGCTTTCAGCACAGCAAAGCAAGACGTTCACTGGACAAATGCTTTTAAAACATCCCACCCTGGACCCTCGGCTTCTCTGTGTTTCTATGGTAAGTGGATGGGTAAAGAAGCTGGGCTGCTGCATGATGATTGGAGGAACTGTCAAAGTGGCTGGAACCTCTTTTTGATTGACAGCAGCACTGAAGCTTTACAAGTTTGTCTGACACTGTGCCAGCCTTTGCTGTTCAAAAAGAACATTAGAGCAAGACTATGGTTTACCAATGAACATATGGCCAAAGACCAGGCTTTTTGGTATAAAGTGTACAGATGAATCAAAACAGAGTTGTCTGGCTACAGTCACAGTACAGCTGCTTCTCTGCATCAGAACTGGGCAGTTTGCAGTGATTGATTAAAATAGGAATTCTTCATGATATCAAACAGTACTTGAAGATAATGTGAGCCCATTTGTGTGAAAGTTGAAGTTGAACTGGTAGATTTCAACAGGATAATGGTCCTACGTTCACTAGCAAATCCACCAAAAAAGGCACTGTCAAATCCCAGATATGAACCCAACAGAAATGTAGTGAGGGATTTAAAAAAGGCAGAAGAAGAGTCAAGAATTTCAGCAAAATGAAATTTTGTTAAAGAAAGCAATACTAACTTTTGAGACCAGTGATGTGACTGCAACACAAATAATTTAATTTAAAATGTGTGCTGACTTGGTTTTGATGGTATTTGTTGGTATATGACCTTCATCTATAGGCACTGTATTAAAGATAGTGAAATATTTGCGTGTTGAAAAATCAACAATTTCCATGAGATGGGCTTATGTACGTACATTTGAGTCAAGACAAATATACATCTTCTAAAATAACCAAATAAATACCTGTGTGTGCAAAAATTTGGTTAATGGATTGTAAATATTGTGCAAACCTGTTTAGTAGTGTAGCAGTTTAACAGGTCATTACTGATGAAGGCCTGTAGAACTGTGTCTCTCTGCTCACCTGGTATTGAGCGGGTCAACCTCTGAAACAAAAAAGCACACTGTTACCAACACAAAGATTACAGGTGTCTCACTCAACGTTCAGTGCCTCATTTCTTTCTGTCCACACAAATGTAAAAAAATATTAAAATGGCCAACTTCTCGACAATTCACAGCAGATCTATAGCATAATGACCTCTCCTTTACAAAAATATCCTTTCTGCAAACTTTCTACAGTTAATAACCTTACAAAGGATGCCACATAATAATGCCAAAATTTGAAGTGTGTGTGTGTGTGTGTGTATACCCAGCGCAGGGCCTGCAGTAGAAGACATTGCAGTCTGTCCGACCCACTGATCAGATCCCTTTTCAGCTTGTCATAATCGAGTGAGGGCAGCAATGGGACATCTTTATTCCTCCTGATGATAGACAGACACATGGAGGAATCACACAGCTACAGTTCTAACAAACAGAAACTCAAACTGAACTGAAAAACAGTGTAATGATCCATTAACAACATTAGAGCATAAATACACACTCAACATGGTTGAATGTAGCTAATATTTCTTTTTGCAAGCTTTTTATCAAATAAATGCATAACTGTAAAGGCTGTTTTAGATGCTTTTATCCATCTCAAGTTAATTTTTTCAGTCTACTGGCAGATAATTTAACTTCTTTCTAGAAATAAATGTATAAAATGGGAAAAAATATCTGAAACCAGAGTAACACTTATCAAGCTTGAAATTAGTAAAATATGTCTTGATATAGGTTTAATAATTTAATATTTGTTATATTGTAATTGTAAATAAGGAAATAATGTGCAGGTTTGTACTTACTGCACTGCAATGGATGCTCGCAACATAGACGAAGCCTAAGACAGACAGATAGACAGACAGATGGTCCACAGGTTGGATAATTAGTCTCATATTTAATATTAACATGTGTTAAGCTGTAGCAGCTCAGTACACTGTGCATATATATGGTTAGGGTTGCATGCAGAATTGCGGCCGTAACAAACATGCCCATGCAGTGAATCTAAACCCTGACCTCGGCTTAATAAGCATACTGTGATTTTCCTTTTATCTTTTACATTTCTCTTAATATTTTTTCTTCTCCTATACTGTGTCAGTTACAGTTCATTTTCTCTCATTGCCTCATTTCCGTCTCATTCCTTTCCATAACCCACCTTTATCTGAATCCTTAACCTTTACTTTTGAATGCATTTCCTTCCTTTCTATTCCCCCTAAAGTCAACAAAATTTCTCTACATTTCTGGTATTTTATTTCCTTCCCTTTATTTTCAATGACTCACTTTTGTCTTTATTTCTATACGATTGATTTCACTTCTTTTCCTTTATAGTCAAATTACATTTCTTTTTAAAGCACATTTATAAACAACAGATGTTGCACCCAAGTGCTGTACGGAAAAAAAAGAATACACATTATAGAACACTCATTTTCTTTCCTCTCCTCCTGCTTTCCTATTGTTTTTTCCCTCCTGTTCTGTCCTTATCACAGGGATTTGTCTGAAACTCAAGCTTACAGAGAGGGAGGTACAAGTATTAGAATGAAAGGTCAGAGGTATTTCTGGTTTATTTGTGCTTGGAGGGAAAAAATAAAGAGTGTGAAACACAAGAATGACATGGTTAAATGTCTAGCTGAGCAAACCCATGTGTAACACACCTCTCTCTCTCTCTCTCTCTCTCTGTGTGTGTGTGTAAGGTGTTGAATCTTAAAGGAAGAATTTAATAGTCTATAAAGCATGATGTCTTATCAAACATGACAAAATCCCCCTAGGCAGGTGAAACATCAATGTACAAGATGTACATCCTGAAGATGGCCAAAAATGGCTCCCAATATTACTCTAAACTGTGCCTGTACACGGCAGTCATAGTTGAGTTTGCGGGATCTGTATAGAGATAATATTCTGTTCCAGTTCAAAATGAAACGCCACTCCAACTTTACAAACTTGGAAGAGCTGAATTTAAATGATACTTGGGATAAGTACACAGACGGTGCTAGTGAGCTTGATAGTAGTAGTGAAACAGATACCACACAGGTTGAGGATGGCGAGCTTTCCAAATTTTTTACCTCAGTGCCCGCCAACATCGCTTGCACTGTGGCCATTAAATACCAGTACCAATGCCCTGAATTCCACTGTTTAGGGAGTGATCACACTAAAGGTGCAATAGAAAAGTGACTAACGTAAAAAGCAATTTCACGGCATTGTGTTTTGGTCACCTGCTTCATGAACTCATTGTAAAACATTTCTAACATATTTGAAATTTCCATAAACATCACAAAAAGAGGCTATTCAAAAAAAGTCCACATATATCACAAGAGGTTTATATAGGTTACATCCTAAAATGTCTGAAGGTGAAAAATTTCTAGTTTAGTCGAGTGCAACTTAAAAACTTTAAGTAGGATTATATGCACAGCATGGGGTTAATCTTCAAGCAAAGAATAGCAACTGACATTGTATGTCATGTTCTATGCTCCCAGATGCTAAATTTAAATGTCATACAGCCCTAAGCTCCTATAAAAAATACCAATAACAAGAAACTTCAGTGTAGGAGGATGGTTAGAACAGGTTAAATAATAAATAATAAATGGTTATTCCCACTGGGATTCCACAGGACAAAGATGAGCAATCTTACACTGAACAAAGACATTTATGTTACATAAACAGAGGGAAAACCAGAGACATGCTAGTGGATACAAAGACAAATGTAAAGAACAAGGAGCAGAGGGACAAGCATGATGAACAAAGTGGATTGGATGGAGAAAAAGATATGA
The DNA here is from genome assembly GCA_028564935.1 of Neosilurus hyrtlii. Lineage (NCBI taxonomy): Eukaryota > Metazoa > Chordata > Actinopteri > Siluriformes > Plotosidae > Neosilurus > Neosilurus hyrtlii. Next base: position 12,563 of record JAOUQZ010015616.1, read on the forward strand.
AGATAGACCAGAAACTTACATATCCATCATCATAAGGAGTCATAGAGTAATATCCCTTCTCACACACACACACACACACACACACACACACACACACAAGAAGTGGGTGAGGAAACTAATCAGAACAAACAGAATGACTGTAGTACCATTAAAATGTTATAGAGCAGAGAAGCTGTTTATTTTTTATTAAATATTAACAATGTACCCACTTTTTTAAATAGCTTATGTTCCTGGATTTGCATCCTTTAACTATTTGTGGAGTGTGACATATGACAGAGCTCAAAAGGTTTACGCACAACTGTAAATCATTCTTCATTGCTGCGTCATGGTTTATTTGCCTTTTTCTGGGGTGTGTATTACTGACTAAGAACTAACCGCAGCACATTACAATGTTAATAGACAAAGCTCCCCATTTTAATATTTATTTAACTATTTTTATTTTGATCCCATCTAAAATTATAACCATTTAAGTTCATAACATAATAAATCTAAACATTAAATATTACCATTATTACTTTTATTTAAAGACAAGATATTTAGTAGTATGGAAAGTACTGGGGTATTTAGCACAATCATTTTAAGTTTTAATTTTTTGTGATAAATGGAGTCTTTTGATAAATAAGGAGGATTCATTAAAAAACCTGGCAAAGGTAATGGAGTAAGAGAGTAATTTCCATTTTAAATACAGAATTATTTTATTATACTTAGCATGAATGTGTGTGAGTGTGACTCACTGTTCCAGGCCGTGTAAAGTCGATGCTCTGAGCAACACTCTGGCTCATGTGTCCACCGAAGAGGCGCTCACACACACTCTGTAGATACTCAGGGGAAATCTAAAAAAAAAAAAAACCCAAACAAACAAAAAAAAAGTGTAACAAACTGTAAGTGTCCGTCATTTTGATTTAAACATTATCCAGTCAGGACAATTAAATTACGCACCAAAGGTGAGGGGAATGCTGAAAATTCCCAGAGAGGGAACGTTGAGACTGAGTTTTGCTGAATTTCTCCAGACCTCCTTAATGCTTTTGAAAATTAGTTTAGTGCTTTTTTGCCTTAAAACAGGTGCTGTTTAGTTTATCTAAAATTCTTCCAAAATTTTTCCACACCACTCCCCTGCTACGATCTCTTCATTGGCTTCCTGTAGCTGCTCGCATTGAATTCAAAACACTAATGCTTGCTTACAAAGCCAAAAATAGACCTGCCCCCTCCTACCTCAAAGCACTTATCACACCCCGCACAGCACCGCGTTCTCTCAGATCCTCTAGCACTGCTCGACTGGTCCCTCCTTCTACCAAGGTACAAGGGAGAAATGCATCTAAACTATTCTCGGTTTTGGCTCCAAGGTGGTGGAATGAACTTCCTCTGGAGTCAAACAACGGCTGAAAACCTACCTTTTTCGGCAGTACTTAGACTAGCACTATTTCATTCATTCATTCATTCATTCATTCATACATACACACACACACATACATTCCTGCACACAACACCTATCCACTGAGCTCTTGACTGGTGGTATACTTAGTCTTTGTACTGACGAACCAGTATAAGAATATTTTCACCGATAATAACTTTAAAGCACTTCTGTAAGTCGCTCTGGATGAGAGCGTCTGCTAAATGCTGTAAATGTAAATGTAAATCTCAAAGCTCCGCTGTGCCTTTTACAAAGGGAACAAATCCTCAAACATTTGTTTTCTTCAAACTTTTTTTATGTCTTACTGTGCAAACCACTCTAAAGTAAACATTTCAATTGAACTGAACATTTAAGTTTGTACAAAAAATTTACTTAGCACTAGTAGCTGTTTGTTGACACCAGAATCTTCTGAAGCTCATTCTCAGTTTGGATAAAGTGCTTTTTTAACATTAAAAGTATAAAGGCCATATTGTGTATCTTTATTTGTATTTTTTGGGATGGCAGTTTGTGGAATTTCTAGTATTTCAGCCTCAGTGACCAAGAACCTTGAGTGTGTGTCTGCTGTTTGCAATTAAAAAAGCAATATTCACTCGGAATAATAATGTGTAACCCTGAGATAGCGAACCAATCAGATCGTGCCGTTACCATGAAGTATGTACTAATTATTATATTGAGCGAAATTTTAGTAAACCAGTAAATGATTTGATTTAAAATGAATTAATGATAAAACTTGAAATGGGTTTAATAAGTAAACCTGCTGTAACAGGAGAGTGGTCCTGCATCATTAGATACCATAGATAAGAGCATTTGCGTATTAACTGATGATGAAACTGATGACACATTTTGCATCCTTAAAGGAGCTAACATTTAATCATACCCTAGCAAACAGATATGCAGACATAACATAATTATTAACTATATTATTATTATTATTATCTTAGCCGAGGAAGCTATATTTTAATTTATATCTAGGTTTATTTGTTTGTCAGTCTGTTGGCAACTGTTGACAAATGTCTTCATTTTTATGATGGGTAGGTGAACAACCAAGGGTGTTCCCTTAGATTTTGTTAAGAATCCATGCACTGATTATGTCACCAAAATTAATAAAATAATTTTTAAAAATGCTTACACCTTAAAATGGAAAAAAATTTTTTAAAATTATATCTCTGTCTGATTTAAACAAAATTTGCGATGTATAGTCATAATAAAAACCTTTGCTGTCTGACTAAGTTTCATCCAGATTGCGCAGATGCCAGAAATTTATTTAAAAATAACAGGGGGAGGGGGGGGTGTTGGAGCCTATCTCAGCCGACTCTGGTCAAAGGTGGGGTACACCCAGAACACCTCTCCAGCT
>JAOUQZ010015646.1:0-15326 GCA_028564935.1 Neosilurus hyrtlii
CGAAACAGGCTTGTCGGGATGAAACTGTAGTACTGTTATTTTTTCCCACATACAATATATATATATATATATATATAGACTTAGACTTAGACTTAGACATAGCTTTATTTGTCATTCAGATATACAGGTGTATACAGAACGAAATGTTGTTGCATTTGCTCACTACAGTATAAGAGAGGAAAAATGATCGGCATGAATATATGAAATTTACATGAATATATGAAATATAGATAGTATTTATATAAAAAAAAAAAATATATATATATATATATACACTATTATATAAATATATCATAAAAAGCAATGTACACAGTATAAAAATATGCTTTTAAAAGAATGTCTTTCCTCCTACACTGACCAAAACCAATCAATCGTTTTAGACTGCTCCTCTATCAGAATCCAGGCTCCCCTGCATACCCCTTTCAGTCTCCAACACTGCCCCTTCTGCTTCAGATTACCTTTAGAATCCTCCAGAACATATACAGTAAAGTTGGACAGTGTTTGTTAGTCATATAAACTATATTATTTCTGGCCATTTCCTTAAGCAGCGTCTTCTGAAGGATAGAAGGATTCTTTGAGAAGCTACAATCTCCTCTCCATCAGCCACCTTAAATCAGTGTCTTACTTGAGCCACCACTGTTCTGATGCTTTGGCATGGGTTGTGACTTATATTATCAGGAGGCTCTGGGTACTGTGAGTTAAATCCTGTCCAGGCTTCTCTTGCATCTGATTTATGCCACCCACCCAGAAGATGTATTTATTTCAGATTGATCTAGTGAGTTCACAGACCATGTGGGTCTTTGCACACTTTGCTGCAGGGGTATTCTATATTCATAACCACAGTTCCAATGCCAAGTATCTGTATCCTTAGATCTCTCCAGATAGTGTGCTCATCCTTCCCTCTTTTGGAAACCCTTTGTAGTATCTCGCTGTAAGTCTGTAGCTGCTTGAAAGTTTTTTTCTTCCCAGAAGTTACTGGTCACGTTGTGAATCCTACTTGCTCCAGTCTCTCCAATCTCTCTCAAACAGGCCTAATTGTGCTTCTACTATATAACTCGTATAACCCTTAGAATACTGATCTGAATATATCCTGATACTCACCATCCATGAAACAATCAGATAAAAATGAGGTCATATTTTATGCATTTTATTTTCTCCCTTCAGAAGGGAGAAAATGGAAGTTAATTAATGGATGATACTGTGATATATTTCATGATAATAGTCCCGTGGATGCAAGAAATCTGTGATCAGTCCAGGATACCATAAAGAAAACTAAGATTTATAGAATTCACAATATTAGCTTATCTGAAGAGACATTTCTAAAGAAACTAAGAGCTGATTTTAAGGCTCACAATGACTGTGGATCCTCTAGTGCTATTTAAACTTGTGTTTTTACTTTATATATGACACAGCATGAGTGGCATGCTGGTGCAGGGGTAAGCACGTATTCCCCACAGCAAGATGGTCCTGGGTCTGGACTTACCATGCTTGCATGGGTTTCCTCCATCATCATCAGTTTTGCCCTTATGGCATGTGGTTGGCCTTGGAGTGCATATGCTTGGGTGGTGGAAACCTTTTTCATTATGTAGTGAAATGCTTGTGCCTTGTCCAAAGAACAGATATCTTCCAGCTTGCACCATTTTTGTCTTGATTCAAAAAATATTTGTTTTTGAAGGGGACTATTGTCCATATGGTAAACATGTACAGTGTTCTTTAAATGTAGTGTCTGGCAGAAATCTGATGTTGGCTATGTTTTACAGATCTCATGTAACTGGGCATTTGTCATTTTGTAAGACCAGTCAAGTTCTCCCTCCAGTTGGTATTCCAATTCACCTGTTTCAGAGCTTCCGGTTTCCTTCCACAATGCAAAGACATTCACATTAGGCTAATTTGCTGTTCCAAGTTGCCCCTAGATTTGAGTGTGAATGATTGAGTGTGTGCTTGCCCTGTCATGGTAAGGTTTAGAGGGTACCCTGCTTTCACTCAGTCAGCAGAGATAGGCTCCTCACACAGCCTCCCCGCAACCCTAGTAAAATAAATCAGTTTGGCGAAATGAATGAATGCTTAAACAAGTTATGTTATTAAATTATACAATACAGCATGGGTGGCACGGTATTGTAGTGGTTAGCACTTCTAGAGCAGTAGATCTAGAGCAGCCAGTTAGCCTAATGTGCATGTCTTTGGACTGTGGGAGGAAACTGGAGTACCTTGTGGAAACCCATGTAAACACAAGTAGAACATGTAAACTCCACGCAAAAAGACCTTCTTGTGAGGCAGAAATGCTAACCACTGCGCCACCATGCTGCCTTTCATAATCAGTATTTTGTACCAGTATTTCATGGTGCTGTGATCAAATATGTTTTTTTCTTTTCAGAAAGTCTTTCTTTTCATATACATCATCATAATGATCAGATAAATATGCAAATTGTCCCAGAGTATCAGCTAGTGAATTCTAGGCATGATTTCAGATGCTTTAACTGCTTACCCCAGCAAAAGATTGCAACACAGGCGACAAAGGTGGTTGTAAAAAGGAGGTAAAAAGGTCTTGTGATCCAACTCACAATATGATAACTCAGAAATTCTAAATCTCCTAACACCATATTTTATATCTGAATACCAAATCTCTGCTTGGATCGCACAAGACCTGCTGCTAGCCTTGAAGCTCGATGGATTTGAGACAGCCCAAGACAACACTTAATCTAAACGATGAATGGCATGCCAAGGCTTAATGAAAAGCTTTGTGAGCAGTCTTGCTCCGGGAAGCTGACGTACATTTAACTTGGTCTGATTTACACCAAAGGCCTTTTCCTTGTGTGGCGTAAACCGATGAGTGGAGTGCAATCCTGTATAGTATATACCTTTCAGTGCACTTTGTTTCACCCCCTTTGTGGGGACCATTTATCGCTTCACACTGTGGAAACCATGGATAAGCTCCGGCCTGATGAGTAAAAGGCCTAACAGACTTACCTACCACAGACCCTGCCATGTGATATTGTTAGGAAATTAGGTATACTTTAAAATATTTTCAATCCTAAACTATTTAATATAAAACCCAGACACACAGGTTCATCTTTCAACAATTCCAGAGTCATTTTATTGTGATCTACAAGATTCACTAATTTCACCAGAACTAAATTAAATATTCAAGCAACGTGTGTTTATTCATTCATCCATTCATTTATTCAGTCATTCTCCAAACAGCTTAATCCTACTAGGGCTGCAGGGAGGCTAATCCTATCAAAGTCGACTGTGGGCGAAGGCAGGGTACAGTCTGAATAGCTCCCCAGACCATCACAGGGCCAAAACACACAACCATTTACACTCACACTTATACCTAGGAAGGCAATTAGCCTATTGTCCATGTCTTTGGAGAGTGGGAGGAAACTAGAGTACCTGGTGGAATCTCATGCAACCATAGGGAGAACATGCAAACTCCACCAAAAACGACTCAGTTAGACTCGGGGCACAAGTCCAGAGCCTTTTTGCTGTGAGGTGGGTGTGCTAACCTCTAGAAAAACTGACTTTACTGCAACCAATCTGTAAAGAAAATTAAAACATTCATTCATTTTCTGAACCGCTTATTTCTAATTAGGGTCACTGGGAGGCTGGCACCCATCTCAGCCAACTCTGGGCGAGGGCGGGGTACACCCTGGACAGCTCGCCAGGCCATTGCAGGGCCAACAGTCACACAACCATTCACACTCACCCTCACACCTAGGGGTGATTTGGAACAGCCAATTAGCCTACTGTGCATGTTTTTGGACTGTGGGGGGGAACCAGAGTACCCGGAGGAAACCCACGCAAGCACAGGGAGAACATGCAAACTTCCCAAAGAAAAGTCTGAGATGTGCTGGCATCGAACATATTCCATCTATTTTGTCATCAATCATATTTTATTCACAATTTGTTCACGCTAATAACACGCAAATAAAAAGCAAATGGTTTGAGAACAAAAACCGAACAAAATGTGACTGATTTACGACAGGAGATTTGAATGTTTTTTGCCAAACATCTTCAAACCAATCGCAAATTACTCACAAATCAGTCGCAAAGTGTCATGCGAGTTTCTCACGACTTTCACACAATATACGAATTTAAGCTGCAAAATATTCACTTGCATATGGAGTCGCAAAACATCATGACCTGAATTTAAAAATTCACAAAAAAATCAATTTGCATCAGTCACTTTTTTTATTACACCTCTAACATGATCACCACCCTAACTAACTTTAAGATTTACAGAACTGACGGATAAAATAAGTGAATTATAGAAATAATAACATAAACCCTGACAAAACAGTTTCGTGCAGAAAGAGAAAGAGATAGCTGGTCAGCAGTATGGGTGGATGTTAGTTCAGAAGAATGACTGATAAAGCTTTGGAAGGTCATATATCAAGAATCCCCTAGTAGACTTTAAATCTCCTATCCGAGTATAATTCTTCTCTTTGCATCTCTGCCCACTAACCAACAGAACTGCTCTGCCCTGGGGATTAATAACGCTGGCCAATCGATTCTCATTCCAGAAACCTTCTTCACTGGCATCAACAATATCATGTCCCTGATCAAATGTACCTCAGCAACTGTCTCCTTCCAGTCAAGAAAGCAAATAAACTCTCAGTGAAAAATGTTAAAAGCAAGTGCTTACACACACACACACACACACACACACACACACACACACACGAAGAAAAAAAGAAACCTTCGTGCATGCAACAGAGCTAAAGTATCGCTGCGTGTCCTTCACTAGTATGCATTTGTTGCATTCACCATCCTTCTCTTGCAGATTTTTGTCCATGCTCATAATATCAGATGGGTTTTATTTCCAATAGGTGATGACATGCTGTGCTGAAGTTTGGCTATGATGGCCATTATGAGAAGATCTTGCTGCCTTTATCTTTTTGAGTTGGAGGTTGTGTTTTGTTTTTCTGCCTTGATTGTGAAATACGTCATCATAGTATTTCACACTAATGCTCAGGAATGAAATTCAGTGATTGCTTTTTCTAAAAAAAAACATGATCGGAACTCATGCATTAGTAGCACACAAGGTTGCTATAGCTCTGGGTATGGCAGGCATGTCATTTTTTTCTTTTTCTTTCTTCCATTTATGGCATTTGGTAGACGCACTTATCCAGAGCAACTTACATGCTTAATTTGTCTACAACTGAGCAATTGAAGGTTTAGGGCCTTGCTCAAGGGCCCAACAGTGACAGCTTGTGGGTACTGGGGCTTGAACCATTTGGTTTCACTTGAACCAGCTTGAATATTTGGCAAAATAATACAAATTTGGCTTCTTGCCATTTTCAGGGTTATATTGTATATAAACATTTAAAGGTTTGGGTACTTCTTTAATTTTCTATGAATTACATGTGACCAAACTCTTACTGGCTGATTTTAATATACATTTAAAATTTTTTGGGACCTTACAAAGTATTTTTGATGGAGCATAGATAAATTGTTTTGTTATTAAATTTACAGGTGCAAAATAATACTTGCAGCAAAAATCATGACTATGTTTTCTTTCCTTCAAACCTGTGTGAATTTCAACTCTATGTGCTATAACGAAGTATTTTAAATGCTTATGTTTTAGTTTTTGTTTTAGCTAACCATGTTTGATCATTTATGTTTGTTTATTGAAATATTTTACATATTTTTGTATAAGGGGCATAAATTTAAAAAAAGTAAAAAAAAATATTGCTTCTGTGTTGTTTGAACATGTATACAGTAGTGTGCAGTGAAGATTTTATAATTTTTTCAGTGAAAATGTATTGAACAATGTTACTGTAGGCAATGAGAACCAAAAAAAAAACATCCTGACAAGTATACTGAGGTAAAAATATGGCAAAAACACTAAACAAAATTAACAAAAATGCTATAAACACAATAAGAATAAAAATTTTTCAAAAAAATTTAAAGATGTCACAAATGTTATCTTTTTGACTTTTGCATAGCATGAATGAACTTCAAACCATATGGAATGGTTTAGCGGTTTGGCTTTATGAATGGTTTAAGAAATTAAAAAATATGTGAACACTATGCCTGAAAGGTTAAATGCTGTAATCAAAGTAAAGGGTGTCCACAATAAATACTGACTTTTGCTCAAAAAGGAGACTGTTATTTTGGTTATTAGTATATATTGTTGTCTGTTTACTTATTCTCATCAATATGATCCAATATTTCATGAAATAAATACTTGAATAGTACTTGGTTTCTCATTTGTCTTCATTTTGTTGTTTAAGTGTACTGTAGTACTTGTTGTTTAAGTGTACTGTTGTTTATTTCTTCACTCACTAAAACATTCCATATGGTTTGAAGTTCATTCATGCTATGCAAAAATAAAAAAAAATGTAAAAAAAAATATATATATTTGCGACACCTTTAAATTTTTACATTTTTATGAAATATTGGCATTTTCAGTGTTTTCGTTTATTAGCTATACTTTTACCTTACTTGTCGGAATGATTTTTTTGGTTCTCGTTGCCTACAATAGCATTGTTCAATACATTTTCACCAATTCAATTCAGATTTCCTGTTAATTAGAAGCCCTTTTAGACAAAAGTGGTGGTGTATAATCTTTCCTGCACACTGCTGTAGGTAAAAATATGAGGTTTCTACTGATACAATACAAGTGTGTTATTGGTGTAATACCAGTGTATTCTAAATGTGAAATTAGACAAGTGTAAAACATGTGCTTTAAAAGTGTTCAGAACATGTGGATTTTACATGTGTTTTCAACACCCTGCTTTACATGTGTTTTACATGTTTTTAACATGCCACTCCACGCGTTTTACACGTTTTCAATACGACAGTTTACAAGTGTTTTACATGTTTTCAACACACCAGTTTACATATGTTTTACACAAGTTTTTAACATGCCATTAACAACTTTTACACATTTTAACATGGCATTAATAGGTTTTACACATTTTTCACAACCCACTTTACACATTTTCAACACGCCACTTTACATGTGCCTCCTACACATATTTTTTACTTGCCAGAACACGTTTGGGTTTTTTTGCTGGGTAATGGTCTTTCCTAGTGACTGTAAAATCTTGTAACAAATGCGACCCGACCCCGGGACAAGCTGGAAAAGAGAAATGAATAAATGAATGAATGAATGAATGAAATGGCAAATTAGAGTAGTATTGTATTTATTGTATTATTATATAAGTAATTTTGGTGTGAAAGTGTTTAAATTTGAAGTGTTTCAGGGAAAAAAAAGAAGATTTAGATTAAAGAAAGTCATATCACACTGGTATCAGTATTGACTAATATGCTAGGTTTCAGTATTGATATCAGAAAAATAAAAAGTGGCATGTAAACAGATTTGTCCTAATACCTGTAGAAATAAAATATATTATAATATTAATCTACAGTAAGTTTCCCACATTCAGAGGCTTCTAAAGACTAAACTCTTCCCTTAAACTAGATATCAATTAAAATGATGTTTTGGTTGTTTTGAATAAATTCAACTGTAAAAACAACAATAAAAAAAATACAACAAATATGCCAGTAATAATGACAGACAGCAGCATCTTATGCCACAAACATTTTAATGGCATTAAATATTTTCATCAACTTATTTAAAAGAAAAATGCTTTTCAGTTCATATATGATTACAGCCGGAAGTGACACATCAATTCAAATGGAGATGGAGAGAAAGCCACCTGTTAAAAATAGAATTTTGTGGAGCCGGGGGGTCCCAAAAACATTAAGACTAGGTACGGACATAATATTTGATTATTCTTCACATTAAGGAATACCTTGCATGATATTCTGGAAAGAATTCAGACTTTATCAGTGACATATAACTGCACCACTGCAAAGCAAGCTGCATGAAGGATAGAAAGGGTATAAACGGCACCTCAATATCAATGATCCTATAAATGTTGTCTTTCTGACATTTCTTTATTAAATACATATACATAACTACATGGCTGTACATAGTATAATAAGTAGTGAAACTATGAAAGGGTGGCTTACTTCCAACTTTTTCACTGTCTGTCAGGTGGACTGCAGTTCAGTATTACTATTTATGGTTTACCTACAGTGATAATATACTGCAAGATTATGAGTGCATTCTTCTAAAACAGTATGCAATATGGCACTGAAAAGAGCAACAGCACAGCACAAACACAAACTAACCGATGAAACCTTTCCATATTACAAAATCTCCTTCGTTTTAATTCATCTCAGTAAAAAAAGACTAAAGATAGCTAAAAAGAAGGAAACAGCAGTTTCATTCACATCTGATGGCACTGATATTCATGTCCAAGTTCCAGGAAGTGTCCATGCGAACACGAACTCCAGGACCACTGGGTGGAAAATGTCCTGGGCTAAACATCTTCATGGTCTTCAAACAGAGGCTGTCACGGTGGGTGGGAGTCAATATTTGTGAAACTATAAAAATCTAACACATTAAGAAGAATTTGGTTATTTTCTTAGTAAACTGCTATAGATAACTGTGAAAACTCTTATACTGCTTTGTGAATTCAGCTCATAGTCCCTCACTCGCCATAAATGCTTAAACCTACAATCCTCTCATCCGACACTGGCTGAAGGCATGGTGCACCCTGAACAGCTCGCCAGACCATCACGACACACAACCATACACACTCACACCTAGGGGCAATCTGAAACAGCCAGTTAGCCTAATGTTCATGTCATCGGACTGTAGGAGGAAACCGGAGTACCCGGGGTAAACCCATGAAAGCACAGGGAGAACATGCAAATTCCCTCGCCGATCCTGGGAATCGTACCCGGCAACTGTGCGGATGTGCTAACCACTATGCCACCATGCCCCTCTCAGGTCATTTTTTTTTTTTTTTTGTACATTTCAAGCATTGAGAATTGTGTCTCTTAACCTAAATTTAATATCGCATGAGTGAAGATTATAATATCATCACATTCGTATTCTTTTCATATTATTCTGTAAATGAGAAATCTCTTAGAATTCATGACAGGTGATCACGTTAACTACCTAAACGGGAATTATCAGTGGAAATAACCACATATAAACCCAATTACTAGTCCACTATTACTAGTACACACCAAACCCTCTCAGAAATTCTATCAGGTGAAGTAATAATAACTAGCTGGCTAGCACTAGGCCCTGTGATGGCCTGGCGAGCTGTCCAGGGTGTACTTTTTCCTCGCCCTGAGTCGGCTGATATGGTCGCCAGCCTCCCTGCGACCCTAATTAGGATTAAGCGGTTCAGAAAATGAATGGCTAGCACTAAAAGCAAAGCATAGTAAAGCAAAGTATAAAAACAATGTTACAGTCACAACACTCACTCACTTATATACCTTATTTAATATTTACCTAATTACCTTATATCTCTATAAGATTACTGCTTAATCTTATTAGGGTCGCAGACAGGTCAGAGATTTATCAGTCAACAATGGGTGAAGGCGGGGTACACCAGTGCAGGTCCAACACACACCCAACCATTCACACTTACAACTAGGGGCAACTTGGAACAACCATTGAGTCTAATGTGCATGTCTTTGGAGTGTGGGAGGAAACTGGAGTACCTGGTGGAAACCCACACAAGCAAGGGGAGAACATGCAAACTCCACACAGAAACAACCAAGCCTGGAACTTGAACCCAGGACCTTCATGCTGTGAGGCGGACGTGCTAACCTCTGCACCACTCTGTCTCCCCCAATAGAATAATTATATATACTATATATAAACATCCATGTTACCATCTACAGTGTAAAATGCAGATACACTAGGGACTTCTTTCATTAACACCTCACTGTATTTATTTTATACATATATTACATCTTCATTTCAAACATGGGTTGCAAAACTTTGATTAAATTTACCCTATAGCTCCATCTTGTGGTAAAAGTGGAAAACAACACATACCTTAATTGTCCTGAACCCCTTTGTCCCATTCTCAGTCCTCAGCTTCTCCCTCCTGTAGCACATGACAGAACATTTGGAAGAATAAAGAATTGGTCCTTAGAAACAACAATAAGAACTGGTTCATTAAATAATACAGGGCCAACACACGCACAACCAATAACTCTCACATGCATCGCTAGCGACAAACAGCTGATTAGCCTAATGTGCATGTCTTTGGACTGTGGGAAGAAACCGGAGTACCCAGAGGAAACCCACACAAGCACAGGGAGGACATACACAGTATACAGTCTACAAGTCAATCTGTTCAAATATTCTTGAGGAAATCAGGAGTGTTTGCTGTAAGGACCTGACCCCGGAGTTAAATTTTGGCTCTGCATTTAACCTAACCAAAGTGAGTACACACACAATTAAACTAGTGGGCTGCCACACATTGCAACGCGCAGAGAGCAGCTGGGGGTTAGGTGCCTTGCTCAAGGGCACTTCAGCCGAGAAGGTGGAGGAAGGGAAGGTGCTGCAGGAACACACACACACACACACCCAACCCTGCCACACATTTTTTTCTGCTGGTCCCAGACCTTCAGGTCTCAAACCCACTTCTCTAACCATTAGGCCACAGCAGCCCCCATACTATAATAGGAGTGATATAAATTATTATTCGGTCATTCTGCACAGCTACGATGACTCTTGAACGTTATTTCATTTTTAAAGTACTGATGCCTCAAAGCCTCAGGCCTCAAGTACTTCTCTTAGAAGTCGTGCTGTTCTAAGGAGGGCTGTGTTCTGTAGAAGCCTAATCTCTGTGCTAACCGGTTACAGAATATTCTGTTTGTCAACAGCAACTGCAGCCAAATTTATCTTAATGTTCTGAAGCTTTGACTTGATATTTTTCTAACCCCAGCATCACCAGTATAGAATAGGATATAAAACTGCTTTCTTTCCTGTTTACCAGCACTAAATCTAGCCTTCTGGCTTCCATTAATTGTATTACTAAAAAATTTATTATTAATACTATTATTACTATTATTAGATACAAATTAGGGTCGCACCGTGGTGTAGTGGTTAGCACATTTGCCCCACAAGAAAGTCCTGGGTTTGACTTCTTGGCAAGGGTGTTTCTGTGCGCAGTCTGCATGTTCCCCCTGTGCTTGTGTGGGTTTTCTCCAGTTACTCCAGTTTCCTTCCACAGTCCAAAGATATGCATATTAAGCTAATTAGCTGTTGCAAATTACTCCTAGGTGTGTATGTGAGTGTGAATGCTTGTGTGTCTTGCCCTGTGATGATCTGGTGAAATATTCAGAGTGTATCCCTCCTTCACCCAGAGTCTGCTGAGATACGGTGCTGTATCTGTGCTGTACCGTTACTGAAATCCAGAGGGTGGCAAGCCATAAACAATAAATAATAAGTTATTGCGAATATACAATATGCAATACAGCCTGTGTACACCTGGCGTTCTACTTGAATTCACTAAGTGTGGTGAACTAATTTTGGAGCTTGAGGCTTGCCATAAGCCAGGCCATAGGCCTTCTAATGGAAAGTATCAAGAAAGTCCGAGAATCAGTTGCGAATCAGTGGGTTAAAGGTCGACATATTCTGACAAAGGTAAGTCGGGAAAAATGATGAAGTTAATGTGAGTGTTGGCTCATAGACAATATGCATCGGAAATGTACAATTTACACACACATTGAATTTTATATATATAGATAACTTATTATTTATTGTTCATTGCTTGCTACCCTCCGGATTTCAGTGACGATACAGAGAACGCTTTCAATGATATTAAACCTGCTTGGTTGTTGGCATGGTATATCATGACATGTCAAAGACATATACAGCACACAATGCACCCACTGCTTGAGCCTGCCTAAAGTATTCAATGATATATTTAAGTGGATTGCTATAGCTTTCCAATATCTTCTTCTTACTTCTTTACCCAGCAGAGCAGGTACTGCTGCTAGTATAATAATAATAAAAAATCTGCAGTGTGTGACGCAAAACAGGCCACACAACCCCACCTACTTCTGCTAGATGTCACCATTGTTTTCCTCTACAAGACTTCTGTCTACACAAGCGTTGGCTGGTAGGAGATATGCATTGATAATGTACCATTAACTCACACACACACACACACACACACACACACACTGAGCTTCGTATGGGGAAAATTTGTATGCTCGTTAACTTCCTGACATGGAACTGGGCAAAATGGGAAAGTGTTTGGCTGTGTACATGCTGACACCATTGAATCTATAGCAGACATACAGACACACATTCACACACTGGATTTTAAATATAGATTAGAGTCAACAGGGAGGATGGAGCCCATACCTGTCGATGCTCTGAACAGCTCACCAGACCATCACAGGGTCAACAAACAACCATTCACACTCACATACACACCTAGGGCCTAGTGTGCATGTCTTTGAACTGTGCGAGGAAACCGGTGGAGCCGGAGGAAACCCATGCAAGCATGGAGAGAACATTAAACTGTGATAAGAGTTATTCTTTTCATGCTTAACCTGGATAGGAAAGTCTACAATAGGTTTAGTATAAATAGCAGGCACCCATTAGGTGTCCTGCAGTGTCACACTGAGCAACGAGAGCATACAGAAATTCATATCCACCTCACATGCAATGCAGTGTGTCTTCATACCTCTGATGCTTGCGCCTCTTCTTCTTCCTGAGTCACACAAATAGCAAGAAACAGATTAAAATATGAAAAATGTGCTCCATGATTTTATTTCACTAGGAGTAAAACAGAACACAGAGAGAAACCAGAAAACAGAGGCTGGTGTTGCTTTTTCCTGTGATTTGATTGGATGGGAAAAAGAAGTGTGGTAAGAAAAATCCAGAGCTGCATTTCAGACAATGAGAAAAGTATCGTTAAGGAATATCATCAAGGACACAGTAATATATTCATTCATTCATTCATTCATTCATTCATTCAGTAAGTACTTGATATAGGTAGGAATACATCCTTAATTAAAGGCAAAATTAGAGGCAATTTAGCATCGCCAATCCACCTAGCAGCATGTTTCTGGGAGGAAACCAAAGAACCAAGAGTAAACCCACATCAACAAATGTAACATTATGTTCCCTCCTAATAAGCAGCATTATTGAATTACCTCGTAACTCGTCTAGTATATGTGCAGGATCACATAATAAATAAAACAGGGTTTTAGAGCTAGGGTGGTGAGATGCCTGTGACAGCCTGTCATAACAACCGCATTATCGATATACATGGACATGAACTCGATCATTTTTTGCCGTTTTGTGTATGAATATTAGAATAAAAGTCAAAACGTTTTAGTACTGTTCCTGTCCTCTTGCCTCTTCTCTGTGTTAGAGGCGGGGCTCAGACAGCTCCTCCATACACACAAAGCAGACAGAGGGGACAGGTGAAGATAACCAGATACAAGGCTAATATACAAGGCTAATTATGCCAAACCGCTTGATCATACTAGGGTCACATGGAGGCTGAAGCCATTGATCAGAAATTCATCGCAGGGCAACACACACACAGCCATTCACACTCACACTCACACTCACACCTGGGAGCAATTTGGAACATGTGCATGTCTTTGGGGCGGCACATCCACTGCATGAAGGCCCTGGGTTCATGTCCTGGGCTCGGCAAAGGTGTTTCTGCGTGGAGTTTTCATGTTCTTGCATGTGTTTCAGAGGGTTTCCTCTGGGGACTCCAGTTTCCTCCCACAGTCCAAGACATGCACATTAGGTTAATCGGCATGTGTGTGTGTCTGTTGGCCCTGCGATGGTCTGGTGAGCTGTTCAGGGTGTACCCCTCCTTCGCCCAGTATCGGCTGAGGATGTAGACCCCAGTAGGATTTAGCACTCTGGCAAATGATGATGATGTTGATGATGATAATGATACAAAAATTCTAACTAACATGTCTGCACAATTTTCCAAAATATATTCTAACTTTTTAGTTGGCAATCTGTCTGATCTCATGTGGCCCATCACAAGCTAAAATAACAAGCTCCTTAGTAGAATCAGGAGTGACTCACATCTGTCTGCATAATGATAGTCACCTTTCTGCAGTCTTGAGTCTTGGGGTAATCAAATAAAATAATCTGCTCCCAAAATAAATTTAGGGTGTTGGTTAATTGTTTCCCCCAAAAAATATACCTTACACCTCATACTACAAAAGAGATATACAGTTATAGAAACTTATCCAACTCCTTCTGACCAATCGGATTTCAGAATTGAGTAGCACTGTGGCATAAGCATAAAATACCTGGATGCATTTTCCTGTATAAGGTTTGGTCCATCACAACCATCACATGAACACATTAGACAGGCAGATGCAGAGAAAAGAAAAGCGAGGGACAAGAATGGAGAGAGAGAGAGAGAGAGAGAGAGAGAGATGATCTACCTCAAGCTGTTGAAGTTCTTCCTCCTCCTAAGAAGGAACCGCAGTGGATCAGAGGCATTGCTCGAATGATGGGTGCAAGAGAGAATACACACACGACACACACCACACACGTGCAGTAAAGGGAAAGAAAGCACTGTTTTGTGTGGGGGGTGTATGGAAGAGAATCAAACCAGCAGGTGCAGGACTAGGGAGAGAGTCGGTTAGAGAGGAGAGAGGTGAGGAAGAGGAGGGTCTATCTGATGGACAGTGAAAAGTAAACCCTGCTCACTGTTTACTGTGAAACAAACCCATACAGTTTTCAAAGAAATTAGGCTGACGCAAGCCAAGTTACCTCAGATATCAAGTCCTCTTCTCCCTGGAGGAAAGCACATGGACAGAAGGGGCAAAATGGGTTTATGTGTGAAAGAGGTGGTACTGTTAATTAGAATATATTTACTTTGGGCCATTTTGAGGAAAATCATGGTACAACAGGAAACAAAATGATGATAAACAATATAGACCCCAAAGCAGACCTAAAAAAATTTAATAAAAAGATGAACAGATTTACTGTCGAAGAGCGTTTGCAGTAAAGTATGAAGCAGTGGAAACTGAATCCAAAAATATATACATGCCAAAACTTCTCTCTGTCATTACTTTATTAATTTCATTTCACTTTCTGAAAGCACTTTATTCTTTATTAGGGTCGTGGCGAGGCTGGCGCCCATCCCTGACGCTCCGGGTGATATACGCCGAACAGCACGCCAGACAATTATAAGGCCAAATCATACGTTCTTGAAACATGGTCTAAGGAGGTGGTTCCCTTTAGTGGCAATTTGGAACAGCAAATTAACCTTCTTGTGCATTTCTTCCAACTGTGGGAGGAAACCAGATTACCCAGAGGAATTCTCATATATATACACTGCTTATACTACACTGTATCCGATATATATATTTTTTTCTCAGATGTATATTTTATTTTATTTTATTTTATTTTATTTTTATTTCTATTCTATATATTTTTACAATTTCTATCCTTGTTTTTTTATATACATTGTACATTTTATATTTATCTGACCTTTGCT
>JAOUQZ010015674.1:0-15324 GCA_028564935.1 Neosilurus hyrtlii
TTGTCTACTAGGGTTGTTTACCTGGTCTGCATATGGGGTCGTTTGGTCACCTGAATCAAGGTGTGAAGTGGAGTGAAGCCTTTTTTGGAAGGAGATCCAGAGCTGTGTAAATGCTTGAATGACGAAACCTCAAATCGGATTTTGAGGTGTCTGCTCTCCTCCCCTCATTTGGGATTTATCAACACCTGTTTTACCACAGCTACTTAGAAATCTGTGTAAACTGTGAGGAATGTAACTGTGGTATGCATTTCAGCACACCAGTTTTCACGCATTTTCCGGCTGCAGCCACATCTCAAAATTTATACAGGAAGTTTTCTAGTTACATTTATTATATATCTTGTTAGTTTAATTATCCGTTTAACAAGTTGATTTTCTGTGTCCCCCTTCATGTTTGCTGTTGTTTTGCTCAGCAATAGTTTGTCTGCCTACATTAGATAGTGTTTTTTGTGTGAGTTTAAGCAGTGTTGTATGAGCCTCCATTTTTTGGGTTTCAGTTTTGTTATTAATAATAAATCTGTTTCTTTTATATTGCTGCACACCCTTATGCCATCCAATACATAACAGCCATTCAGTGTCAACTCAGTGACTAGGCAGCCGAATTGCTTTTCCTGTGGTTGGCACAGGAAAACTGGCACAGGTTGGCAAATCATTTTCCCAATGGAAAACACCATTGAGCTTGACATTGCAGCATGTTGACAAACAGGAGAGTTGAGCAAGTCACCTGTCACATTTACATGAAGCTTTATGGACACGAGCACGATTTGACTTTCAGAGACGCCAATATGTCAGTGTCCACAAACAGCATACAATTATTTTTATATGCTTGATACTACAATTCAAAGAAAACTATAAATGAAATTATTTTGTGTATTTTGTTTTGTTTGTCCTTAATGTCCTATTGTCATTTAATTTTTTAAAAGTTTTTCATACACAGTATATAGATATTTAGTTTGTCGATGAAATGCTCCATCACCTCCTTTGAATCATTAGACAAAAGCTAAATAGCAAAGAAAATTTAGTAGTAACCCTGATCTTATTAGCCAACCTGAGATGACAAGATATCTGGTGTATGCAATATGCCACATCATTTTAAGGTCATAGATAGGCTGGAGCCTAAAACAGCCAGCTCTGGGCGAAGGCGAGGTATACCCTGAACAGCTCGCCAGTTCATTGCAGGGCCAACACACACCATCTAGGGGAAATTTGAAAGAGCCCATTAGCCTAATATGCATATCTTTGGACTGTGGGAGGAAACTGAAGCACCTGGGGGAAACCCACACTAGCACAGGTAGAAGATGCAAACTCCACACAGAAACACCCTCACCAAGCCCAAGAGTTCAACCTATGAGGCGGATGTGCTAACCTCTACGCTCCCTTGTCCCCTATATGCTGTATGTTATTAGAATAATATAAGGCACTATAGTAAAATATGTTATAGATTGTGATTCCATACAATCATTTAAATGTATTGAGTGTTGCTAGGGTTAAGTCGCAATATTACTCAAAAATCGATAGATATATGTATCTTCTCTACATGTATAGTTCACTAAAAAAACTGTTTTCACTGATAGTGGGTCTAATTTATGGAAAGAAGTCAAAATATTTTTTCAAATTTAACACAGCATATAGTGCAGTTTTGTTACTCAGTCAGGGAGACTTTTTTTTTAAGCGTATAGAATTGTGATTTAAGAATATTTCTGTCTTTAATATAGAACTAAATCTTATAACAATGCTTTTCAACAACATGGCAATTAAAGCCTCTAGGGGATACATTGCTTATTAAATTGTCCACATCATTATTGTGGCCCTATCAGGCCACAATGTGGATGTTCTGAAGCACAATATCACCAATGGGACGGTAGTAAAATCTTCTGCACATTGTCCGTTTAGGCTTTGTCAGCTAAACTTAGGCACGTACAATGTTTTTTTTATATATAAAATGTAACCTCACACAAAGTAGCAATTTGAGGAGAGCATTGCTAAAACAAGTCTGGATACACAGACAAGGTACAGACATCTGAGTTTTGTTTAGCAGATTTTTAAATATACAAGTGATATAAATTTAAGTACAGTCTATTATCATCATCTGACATGAGCCATTCTGTACCTGCCTACAATGCGAAAGGTCGCCAGCTTTTACTGCACACGGATGAAGAAAACAGCATGTTACTATGTATCAGTAATGAGGCATCACAAAGAGGTTTACTTGCCTTGAAAATGAAGCATAATTGCTGGGCATGGGACAATTTAGGTGCATGTGGCCCTTTTTGTTTACATCTCCCTTTTTTTCCGAAGAAGAGCAGATCATAGGGTGGCAGGGGAAGCTCAAAAAATTAGTCTGGAATTAGGTTTCATAAATGCCGATGTTAAACTCTGAACCAAAACAGACACAAATCAAAACATGTGTGTGCTCTAATATTTTCGTTGACAGCCTTTAAGTCTTGATTACTGCGTGTAATCACCATGGTATTGTTCCATTAGTTGGTAAAGGTCAAGGCTTAGCAACATTATGTGGGAATAAAATGAAGTCAGCTGAGTACCTGAATTTACTGAATGAGTAAATTCCCATCAGTGGGAGTTTTTTTTTTCTTTCCTGATTGAATGGATATAAAATTGTGGCTCAAATAGTGAAGGTATATATCCAGGAAGCATGAGGCACCACAGAGTCCTGAACTTAACACTGTTGAAAGGATGTGCTGGAGGAGACTTTATGGAGTGGTAAAATTTTCTGTCATCAGTTCATGTTGGTGAAAAATGAACCCAACACTGGATGGGAATAAATGTTGTGATATGGCTTTTTAAGAATATGGCTATTGTACATTGTTATTAACACAATGAAGCTCCAACAAAACATTAGAGTGCACAACATTTATTTTGGCTGAGCAGTGGATCATGGTCTTATAACTTATGGAGCGACCTCAGAAAATGTATGGTGTCCTAACCCAAGGCAGAATAAACCTGTGCTTACTGTCTTGTATTTGTCTACTTATTTTAATGTAATGGAAAGGACAGTATTCTTAATTTGATGGTAATATCTCTGTCTGTGTCTCAATTTGGCAGTCTGCTGACCTAAGTCCATGACAACTGCATAGGCAGGCATCGGTATAAAAGTGTTTTTGCAGAGTTTGCACAGAAAGAGAGAGAGAGAGAGAGAGAGAGAGAGAGAGTGTTCAAGGTGTTCAATCTTTCAGTCAGACTAGATAAAACCATGACTTCATTGTCAATATGGAGGACAATGATATTTTCAGACCTGTCAGTAAAATACTATTTTTCAAACACAGGCGCTTTGAGGTTTTGACTTACCATATACATGATGATTTCACCAATCTGTTTCAGTTTGCATGACACTGTAGAGGATTTATAAACAATTAGACCACATTCATGTGTGAAAGTCATTAAGTGCTGCATAAGCTCAGACTTCTTAGCCACAGGGTTACACATATTACTCTGCTGAGCCACCAGGGTTTTTTTCTTCTCTTATTCATTTGTTGGATTAACAGATGATCCCACTGCATTTAAAACTGTACCACATACTTGAACCATAATTTCAAAGTAATTCACACAATTTTCCTATAGACAGACAAAATTAAATCATTCTTGCTTTGTATAATTTTCACAAATTCATGGTGAGCCTTAATAGTATTCCATCTAAGGCTGTATTAATTTGGGCGCAGAGGCGTAGTGGTTAGCATGTCCTCACAGCAGGAAGGTCTTGGGTTCGAGTGCCAGGCTCAGGGGTATCTGTGTGGAGTTTGCATGTTTTCATAATGCTTGCATGAGTTTCCTCCAAGTACTCCGGTTTCCTCACACAATCCAAAGGCATGCAAATTAGGCTAACTGGCTGTTCCAAATTGACCCAGGGTGTGAGTGTGAGGGTGAATGGTTGTGAGTGTGTTGTCCTGCGATGGTCTGTCCAGCTGTTCATGGTGTACCTTGCCTTTGTCCAGTGTCAGCTGGGATAGGGACCAGCCTCCCCATGATCCTAGTAGGATTAATCGGTTCAGCAAATGAGGGAGAGAGAGAGTGAGTGTATTAAAGTGTCTGTTCCTTTACCATACAATAGAACCCTATATGTTAAAGCCCTGTACAGTGACATATCAAAGTAAATCGACACCATTAATTTTGATAGTTTTATACATAGACATACACATAGTACATAGTAACTGAGTTGATGGAGATACCTCACAGCAGTTTCTCTGCAACATCATTTTCAACAATCCTTTTGACAGTCTGAAGACCCCTGTCAAAGGGCCCAGGTCGACCTGAGAGGGATGCAGTTGATTACTTGCCTTTTCTGGTGAATTGTACAATCTCTCTGTTGACTGTGGAAATAGGTTTTCAGTTTTGTGCAATCTAACGGGGTCAATCTAACCCTCAGATTGACCCACAATACGCCCTCTTTAAAAATCAGACAGTCCTTTTCCTCCTGGAATTTGTGGCATAGTTAGCTGCTTTAAACAATAACCATCCTGTAATCTAAAAAAAATAATAATTTCACAAATGAAGCTCTGTAATGAGGGGTGCCTACTGTTGAAATTTGATATGTCTCTGTTGTTTGAGGTGATTTTTTACTCTGTTTATATAATTATGTAGGTTTTTCATGTTATGAGTCTTCTTAAAGTGTAAGATCCAAAGTCTGAAATATATTTATAATAGTATTCCAAGAAAAAAAAATGATGAGAGCAGTTTGATATGCTATATTCTGGTCAGATGTCCTCATTCCTTTTATAGGATTTATTTGCTTTTGGTCAAAGTGGACTCTTTGGCCTTGGTCAGGTCCAATTTTGTACTTGGGAGTGGTAGAACAGGAAAGAATTAAACGTTTTTACTGACCAAATTCTGGTCCTAAATTGAATGTTTTCCCATAAATCTAATAAAACCATCATTTTTACTTTGAGAAGCATGACAGAATATTGATATACTCCTACTCAAAAACTGCAAATAAAAGAAAACCAAAGACAATTTCACAAGGCAATAAATTCTACTTTTTTTTAAATTACTCTCTTCTTTTCTTTTTCCTTTAAATAAAAATAGGGACTGCTTTCACCCTTCTCAAATGGACATTCTATCAACATCTAAACACTGTGGTGGCGGCACAGTGGCGTAGTGGTTAGCATGTCCGCCTGACAGAAAGAAGGTCCAGGGTTTGAGTCTTGGGTTTGAGCGTTTCTGTGAGTTTGCATGTTCTCCCCGTGCTTGTGTGGGTTTCTTCCGGGTGCTCTGGTTTCCTCCCACAGTCCAAATAGCCCCTAGTCGTGAGTGTGAATGGTTTTGTGTGTGTGTGTGTGTGTGTGTGTGTGTGTGTGTGTGTGTGTGTATAGCCCTGCAATGGATTGGCAAGCTGTTCAGGGAGTTCCCTGCCTTTGCTAAGTGAGATAGACTCCAGCCTCGCTGCGACCCTGGCAGGAGTAAGCGATTCTGCAAATGAGTGAGTAAGTAAACATTGTGGTCAAATACAGTATTTAAAGGAATTTTAAAGGAAGAATCTTTGTATAATCATCAAAGGGGAAACAAATCTTTATCCAGTGAACTTTAAGAAAGGGAACGGGTTATGAGTTTGCTAGTGTAAATTATTAATCAATGTACTTTTAAATTTCAAATTATTGTATAATCATTGTAGGAACTTACATTAACTTTCATTACATTAATCAGTGCAAAAACTTACATTTTCTTATCTCATTTATACATCTGAGTAGTTGAGGGCGAAAGGTCATGCTCAAGGGCCCAACAGTGGCACACTGGTGGGATGGGGCTTGTAAACCTGAGTATTAAGCCCTGAGTACTGAATTATTTCAGCTTAAGGCCAGAAGAAAGCTCATGTGCAAAATTGACCACTAGAGTGCAGTATTGAATAAGAGTTCACATCAGTCTGTGCTGGGCAACACACACATACATACACACACTAGCATTCACACTCACACTCACACCTATGGTCAATTTGGGATCCACATTAAAAGTTGTTTCTTAATTTTGCCCATGGCTAAAATCTAATCTAATCGAATCCTATCTAATATAATATAATATAACATAATAGGGCCCTGCAATGGCCTGGCAAGCTGTGCCTGGCGAGCTGTTCAGGGTGTACCCCACCTTTGCCCAGAGTCGGTTGAGATGCCAGCCTCCTCGCTACCATAATTAGGATTATGCAACTTAGAAAATGATGAATGAATAACATAACAGAATATAATTTTGTCTTGAAAGGAGAGATAGGTTGCCACTGGGGGCACAAAAACATTTCTTAAATGTGCATAAACTGTCTTCATGAAAATCTATGTTCCTAGAACCTTCACTCTGTGTTGAGCAGTTTGTGCAACATGACAAGTGAAATTAAGATTCAGATATAGAACAACTATTAGTACGGCTACTTGTATAACTGTATGTATAATAGAGCAAGTCCTGCAGTATGGATTATTTAATAACTGGGGAGAGTGAGGGAATGAGGGGTTATGGGATTATGGTTATGCGGAAAAAAACAACTCCTACCAACTTTAATGGAAAACCACTAAAATATGTTAATGCTATGTTGCTACAGAAGGTCTTAACCACAAGTGTGCCTCTGTCCACCCCACAGTATAAATGAGTACCAGTAAAAGTACTGAGAAGATAACCTGCAGTGGACTAGTGCTCCATCCTGGAGGAGCAGAAATCGGAATAAAACCAGGACTGATGAGCTCATCGGTTCAGGTATAAAAGCCAATGTCTCCCTTTCCATGCGTCCCCTTGCTGGCCAGATAGTGGAGAGATGTGAAATAACTTCTGTGCCATTGTTTTGAGTTAGGGGAACTGGTTAATGTTACAGACTCAGCAGTGAACATTTCATGGTACAGAAAAGGAAACACACACAGTCACACAAGCAGAATTTAGCCACAAATCTACCAGTCGTGGAGAGAATGAGGGGAGAATGGATGGACACTAGATGGTACCCTTCTAGCTTAGTGAAAGCAAGAGTGGCATGTACGGTATTTACTAGATCAGTGATTGGCTGGAGAAAACTCAGAAAAGGTGAATGCAAGAAGCATGAAACCACAAGAGGATGAAAGGAAAGTTCCACTACTGAGCAACAGCACAGACAAATATGCAGAGCTATATTCGGATTGCCCACTGGTCCAACAGCCCATTGGTTCGACAGTTACAGCCCAGTGGTCCGAAAGCCCATTGGCCCCTAACCCCTCTGAACTGAACAGGGTGCCCAAATGATTTAAGCATGGCACCCATCTTATATGAGTAGGACTGTTGGACCAATGGGCTGTCGGACCAATGGGCTGCTGGACCAATGGTCTATTGGAACATAGAGTCATCCCCTTAGTAAACAGTGAACAAGGCTAACAATACTAAAGATGAAAAGCCAACTAGGAGATGCAACATAATTATGTAGGAAGTTTTTACAAACATGTTTTGGACATGTGTATTCAGATATCTGGATGACCTTAGTCATAAACGGTAATTGTTTAGTTTACTTTATTGGGCATTCAAATACAATTTGTTTTAACAGCTCGCCAGAGAGTCACAAAGCCAACACACACAACTATTCCCACTCATATTCACACTTAAGAACAATCAGAGATATCCATTTAGGCTAATGTGCATGTCTTTGGACTGTTGGAGGAGACGTGAGCACCTGGAGGAAACCCATGCACGCACAGTGAAAACATGCACACTTCACACAGAAATCCTCTCGTCAGGCATGGGGTTCAAACCTAGGACCTTCTTGCTGTAAGCTGGAAGTTCGAGCCATTACACCACTGTGCCACTCGTCTTTAAAACTAATTTGAAATAAAATATAAATAAATCGGATATTCTGGCAGTTGTTTCAGTGAACCACAAAGACTGTCCAGACACAATGGCAAAGATGGCTTTTATTTAGCTTTAGAGAGAATCTACCCGGGTACACGGGTATTCTCTTCGGAGCAGATAGCCACAGTTTGGACAAAATGAAAATCTTGCGTGTCTTAGAGAGCCGTACAGCCTACTACTGTATAGTTACAACTGCTTTAGTGGTGGAAAAACCCATAAATAATTCTACAATAAGTTCATAACCTTACTGAAATATCTTTTTAGATTATTTGACATATTAAGCATGCATATGTTGTGTAATAGAAGCCCTTAGCATTTTAATTAACTTCTATTATGATCATAAACACCATACTCATCCCAGGATTTACAGCATCATCCCAACATGAGCATATTGATGAACTCTGCATCTTTCAACATATGTTGTACTGTTTAACATAATGATTATAATCCCACCATTCGGTACCACCTAAAGGTTCTGTTCCCTTATATGCCTGGTAACTTTCAATGTTTCTACTTTGTGTTATTATAGGGGCTATTTCCTGCCAACTGTCACTACCTGGTTACTCATTAGAGATGTAGGTCCAAATCCAAAGTTCGGTAAAGCACCTTTGTAAAAGTTATGTTGTTAAAAGCATTATACAAATAAAATCTAATCTAACTGAATATCCAGAATACAGCACTTCAATGTTGCTTCAAGGAATTTGTGATCATTTTTCATCTTTTGGTAGGCGGCATTACGGCGTAGTGCTGCCCACATGAAGGTCCTGGGTCCAACTCGCAGTGATTGCGTGGGTTTCCTCTGGGTACTTCAGTTTCTTCCCACAGTCCAAAGACATGCACATTAGGCCAACTGGCTGTTTCAAATTGCCCCTAAGTGTGAGTGGTTGTGTGTGTTGCCCTACGATGGTCTGGCGAGCTGTTCATGGGGTACCCCCTGACCCTAATACGGATTAAATTAATGATTTGAGTGATGAGTGAGAGTTTATCTTTTTGTCTGCTGCCATCTACTGGTTGTATTTGAATAATTTATCATTAGACAAAGTTAACACATATCAGAGATACTTGAATCAGTCACACAGATTTTTTCTTTATGATCGATTGTGTTGCAAATCTTGGGCACAATGTATGATGGGAAAAAAAGTGTTTGTAATATTATCTAGGCTAAATGTTTGGTCGCTGCACATGCTAGTTAGCTATTTTGAGCTTGTTTTGAGCTATGTTCATGTGTGTTTTATTACTTTAATATAATTTATGTTCAAAAACAGCAACTTACTCACTTACTCACTCATTTACTCACTCACTTACTCACTCACAGGGAGCCTAGAGCTTATCTCAGCCAACAATGGGCAAAGGAAGGGTACACCTTGAACAGCTCAACAGACTATCGCATGGCAACACACACTATTCACACTCTCATTCACACCTATGGACAATTAGCCTAATGTGCAAGTCTTTAGACTGTAGGAGGAAACTGGAGTACCCAGAGGAGACCCGTGCAAGCATGGAAAGACCATGCAAAATCCAGACAGAAACGATACACTTCTAACCGCTACGCCACCGTCCTACAACAAACAGACAAACTGTTCTGTAAAATTGAGGACAAACTATTTGTTTCAGAGACCCTGTGCCTGTGTAGATAAAAGCATTCTAACTAGCCACGCTTCTACTTATGACCCCACTCTAATTAGTCCATCCTGTGAACTACATGCCGTGCTTTCTTGAACTGGCCAATACTGTGCTGCCTTACCCCAGTAAATGTCTGTGTATATAAACTCTTAAACCGTTAAATAAATCAGAGAAATTGCTGATCATGGTTCAGTGCGTGCTTTGTTGATGGTTCTCCTCAAGTTCATTTCTGAGTGGGGAGCAAAGTCGAAAACAAAAGAGCATATGGGTTTTTCTTTGTCTGAATTGCAATGCAGTCTTTTTTTTTTAATATTCAGTGTACACCATTAAAAAGGGTAAAACTTAATAGAAATATACAGGTAAATGTCATATGGCTGTCTGGTGGGTGGGAATTAGCCATAACCAAATCACTTATCATTTACCGCTTAGTCCTATTAGGGTCGTGGGGAGGCTATAGTGTGTAGCTATCAGGCTGAGAAACATAATAAAGGAAATGCCACATATAAATACCAGGAGAGTACATTAAAGAAAAAACTTCACACACTCTCTCATTTGTCGAATGGCTTAATTCTACTAGGGTTGCCAGGAGGCTGGTATTAGCTGACACTGGCAGAAGGCAGGTTACACCTTGAACAGCTTGCCAGACCACTGCAGGGCAAATACACAGAACCATTCACACTCACACTCACTCATAGGGTCAATTTGGAACAGCCAATAAGCCTAATGTGCAAATTCAAATTTTATTTGTCACATACAAAATCATACACAGTACAACATTTAGTGAAATGCTTATTATGACTGTCCTGTATTTGAAGAAAAACAAAAACTATCAGTATCATAGAATAAAAACTATTAATTAAGAAGAAGAATAAAATATCAATAACTAGTTGGGGAAAATAGCACCAATAGTTAAAAGTCAAATATAAATATAAATGTAAAATATTAAATATAAATGTAGTGATGATAAATAACACGGTATGTAAAATGTCGGTGCAGTATGCACAACAAGATGTCCAGTGAGTGTGGTTGTTGCATGTGCAGAGTAGTGCAAGGTATACAGGGAGTGCAATTTATGTGTGCAACAATCAGCTGAGGTGGAATGTAATGTCCGTGTGTAGGGTAGGTCTACAAAGTCAAGGTACTTGGTGTTCTGGTCAAAGGCCCGAATGGCTTGTGAACAAAAGCTCCTCCTCATTCGCTCAGTGTTTGCTTTTAAGGAACAGAAACATTTCACTGACCGCAAGAGAGAGAAGAGTCCATTGTTGGGATGGCTGAGATCCTTCATTATCTTCCTGGTCTTGGTCCAGCACCGCTTGCTGTATATAGATGCACCCTTGAGGGCATCTTTAAGTCCTTCGGGCATCTAAAACAACTAAGACGCTGACGGGCCTTCTTCACCAGCGTGTTAACGTGTGTTATAGTCTTATTCACATGTCT
The DNA here is from genome assembly GCA_028564935.1 of Neosilurus hyrtlii. Classification (NCBI taxonomy): domain Eukaryota; kingdom Metazoa; phylum Chordata; class Actinopteri; order Siluriformes; family Plotosidae; genus Neosilurus; species Neosilurus hyrtlii. The sequence continues at coordinate 10,858 of JAOUQZ010015674.1, forward strand.
TTGGACTGAGGGGGACCCGGAGTACCCGGAGGAAACCCCCGCAAGCATGAGGAGAACATGCGACACAGAACTCCATGCACGCAGAAACTCCCGAGCTCAGGGGGATCAGCCCCATGTTCCCCAGTCCCTATGTTCCCCAGACCCTATGTTCCTCAGTACCTATGTTCCCCAGTCCTTATTAAAATAATGGATCTTCAAAGTAACAATTTATGGAATATTCATGATTTTACATTTTCAGTGTTAATAAGGTTAGGGTAAGGGTACTGGGGAACATAGGTACTGGGCAACATAGGCACTGGGGAACATAGATACTGGGGAACATAGACAAGGGCCCAGCACCAATGGTCATAACCTAGGAAATGATCACCTTTGGGCTGATTTATGTCTACCTGTAGCCTTTATCCCAAAAAAAACACCAGCTACTATGTTTAGCTAGAGTATAACACATGATTGTTAGTCTCTGTGAGTAGTATCTCCAATGGCCAACACTTGTGTGATGTTACTGGTTCATCCATCCGTCCATCTATTAATCCATTTATTATCTATGCAGGTTATTCATCAGGGTCATGGTAAAGCTCGACCCATTCACAGCTGACTTCAGGAGGGGGACAGGGCACATCTTAAACAGGTTACCAGTTTATTACAAGGCTATCACAGAGATAAGCAACTATTCACCCTTACATTCACATCTATAGGGAATTTAGAGAAACCATTTGATTCAATGTGCATGCTTTGGACTATGGGAGGAAAACAAAGTAACCAGAAGAAACCCATGCAAGCATGGCAACAATATGTAAGCTCCACACAGAAACTCAATCCCTCTGCCTTCTTGCTGTGAGGTGACGGTGCTCACCAACTCTGATTCACTGATGCGAATTTCCCAGCCTGTCCCAGCGATTCATGTGTGAATTTATCGGATGAATCACATAGTGTGAAACGGTCTATGACTAGCTGCAAGAATAACACTAAGTGTCCGTGAGGAAATCAAATTCATCTGGTGTCTTGTTCTGCAGATTGCCTTAAACCAGTCCCATCATCCATCTGTTTGTGTGGGAGGGCGAGGGCAAAATGTAAACACAATAATATAACTTCTGTTAGAAATTATTTGGGAAGGCACGTTAAAATGGTTGTTAGGATCAGCAAAAACAAAAACAAAGACAACATAATTCCTACAAAACTACAAACAGCCAGGTCATTAGATGTTTCGACATAAACAAAGTTATTGTTAGTTTAACTGTATTGGATTTGAAAGTGCAGTAAGTAATAAATATGAACTCAAAGTACAGTTTTTTTTTAATTAATGAATGTGTTCAGCCTGTACAGCCTATGACTGCCTGAAGTCTATATCACCAAATTTTGATGTTCTTGCAAACTGAAAAATTTTGCAAACTTTGATGTTTTTTGCTCCTGCTTGTTCATGGAGTACTTTGCAATTCAGTTTTACATTCAGCAAGTGAAATGCAAATCAAATATTTTCAGGTGAGTTGACTTACTTGGTCAATGCAGCATTTTACTTTTTTTGCTCTTAAAAAAGTTTTGATTTACTTTTCAAGTTATCTTTGGATCATTACCCATCTCACTGAGATCTTCATAGAACTCACAAGTGCTCACTGGCCCAAATAAGTAGAAGTCATTGCCCGCCATGTTTGGGCTTTTTATTAGCTGTCAGTGATTATAGTAAACAATGAAAAACACTGCAAGTGAAAGTTATTTTTATGTACAATCAGTACATACACATTTGTGATATGAAGAATGTAATCTGGGTATTTATTATTCATTCAAAATATTCTTGTTTCTGAATGGTGGAAAGCCAAGCAAATTCTTGGTATTCTACTACAAGCCAACTTATCCAACAATGACATCGGATAAGCTGAATAATTATTGCATGATTGGCACCTGCCAATATTCTTTTTCATGAAGAGGATATAAGATAAACCGGCTCCACCGGTCCACCATCTTGGTTAGCAATTTACTGCTTGCAACAAGCTGATAAGGGCCTATTTTTTTTGGGTTGTGTCTAATTATTGAAAAATATGTCCTTACCATCAAATACTTTATTCCATATTTTATTCCATATTTTTGTGGAATTTGTCGAGAATAAATTGGAAAAAAGCTTCACTTACTCACTCATTTCCTGAACTGACTAACCCTCTATTAAGGTCTTAGGGAGGCTGGAGCCCATCTCAGCCTACACTGGGCGAAGGCTGGGTACACCCTCAACAGCTCGGCAGACCATTGCACGGCCAACACACACACACACACACACACACACACACACACAGACAAAACCAATCACACCCACACCTAGGGTCAATTTGGAACAGCCAGTTAGCCTAATGAGTATATCTTTGGACTGTGGGAGGAAACCAGCGTACCTGGAAGAAACCTATGCAAGATGGGCAAGACATGCAAACTCCACACAGAAACGCCTGAGCCAAGGACCTTTTTGCTTGAGGTGGATGTGCTTATCACTACATCACTACTACCCTGCGCTTTCCTCTGGACTTAAATTATATAATATCTGGAATAAATAATAAAACAATTATAGAATTTGGCTTTTGTAAGATATGGAATAATTTTCCATATCATACTTTGCTTCCATATTCCATACTCCAATTACAAAGCCTGAAACCACTGCTGATTAAGCACCACAATAAGACTACAGAACACACAAAGACAAAACCCTACAATGCATGTACTTTGCCAAAATGCTGAAAAAGTTGGCATACTATCTAAAGTTTACAAAGTAAAAATGCAAAAAACAAATGTTTATTAGGAACACCATTGTAATCCTGGCTAGAACACCTCAAAAAGGTGTTGGTAACATCCCTATTGGTCCAAGTTCACATAACTGTATGGCATGTTTGCAACAGCTTCACATTCATGCTGCAAATTTCCCCTTCTACCCCATCCCAAAGGTCATCTACTGATATCAGATCTGGAGGCCATTGAAGTACAATAAGCTCATTATTATAGAATCAGTTTTAGGCGACTTGGTGCATTGTGACATGGCGCGTTATCATGTTACAAGTAGCTATCACAAGATGGGCAAATTGGGGACACAAAGGGATTCAAACAAAGCTAAAGAGCTATTGAGAGAAACACGGTGTACCAAGAAGATATTTCTCACACCATTACACCGTCAGCAGTAGCAACAGCCTGACCTGTTGACAGAATGCAGGTCAAGCCTGTGTATTGACTCTAATGGACACCAAATTCTGACCATAAAATCATCAAAGATTCATCAAACCAGGTGACATTTTTGTTGTTGACGTTGTTCTATTTGTTCTAGTCTTCAAGTATTCAGTTTGGGTGAATCCATGCTCAAAATTGCATCAGATTCCTGTTCCTGCCTAACAAGACTGGAACCCATTTTTTTCTTTTTGCAGTTTTAGCCTATAAGGCTCAGAGATTGATGTGTTATTTTGGAAATACCTAAATCAACATGTCACAGCCAGTCAATGAAATCGATCGAGCTATCTATCTACCTATCTATCATCTATCTATCTATCTATCTGTCTATCTATCTATCTATCTATCTATCTATCATCTCATCTATCTCATTCTGGTGTTTGATGGCCTGTAATCTTGTAAACAGTATTTTATGGATTGTCAGACAGACATGTTTGGCTTACAGTAATCAGAAGTTGCACAGGTGTTCCATATTGAATTGGCCAGTAAGTGTAAATACTATAACTGTGTCATTATATATACATCTTTGGGGAGAAAAATGAGACTTCATTTTACTTAATGAGGTACTGTTTAAAAGATTACCTAAACCAAATTAAATTTAACAAAGAAAAGAATAAAAGCCACTGCTGTGGTCATTATTATCCTCTTTGGATGGCAAAACAGTGCTAGTAGAACCTTAAAGGTAATTGGAATATAAATAAATCATCATCCCAAGAGTTAAAAAAAACAAAGATTTAATTTTGGGTTTACTGGCAGAGGGATATAGTGGGCATCATCTTGCTTCCATCCTTAAAAGTTCAAAGAGAGCAGTTCATAAGAACAAGTTCAGGTAGCAGGAATTGGGGACAACAAAGTTACAGACAGGCAGAGGGTGAAAATGACTCACCGCTGACCAGGATGATCATCAGTCCTTTTAAGTATCACTCACCAACCACAGGATGACATCATCTGACCTACTAAAAGAATGGCAAATGGCAGCTGTGGTTAAGTGCACTGCAAGCACGGTTCAAAATAGGCTCCTCTGGGCAGGGTTGAAGTCATGCAAGGCTTGAAAAAAGCCCTTCATCAAAAAGAAGCAAAGAGAAGCCAGTCTGATGTTTGCTAAAGACCACACGAATTTGACTGTAGAGAATTAGAGTAAGCACATTTTCAAAAAGTCCAATTTTCAGCTTTTCCTATCACCTGTTCCACTAACGGAGCGGCACAGTGGCGCAGTGGTTAGCACGTCCGCCTCACAGCAAGAAGGTCCTGGGTTCGATTCCCAGCTCGGGCGTT
>JAOUQZ010015729.1:0-15320 GCA_028564935.1 Neosilurus hyrtlii
ATAGATAGATAGATAGATAGATAGATAGATAGATAGATAGATAGATAGATAGATAGATAGATAGATAGAGAGAGAGAAAGAATTTAGTATGTCCTCAAAAATTAGGGGTTTTTTTTGTTTGTTTTGTTTTTGCCCAGTTGTTCACCAATCTCTGACAACTTGTTGAAAATTTTCTCCAGTCTTCTTATAGTTGCAACATGTTTTCTTACATGTGCATACAGCCCTGTATGTTGTGCTTTCATACTGAATTTGGAGTGTCCAGTCATGGTTAACTTTTTACATTTCTTACAAGATTCTTACAAATCTGCAACCTTTTTTCCTGAAGGCCTTAGATAGTTATTTAGATCTTAACATGATGACACCTCACACTTAATACAATTGCAAAAAGACCCTAGACATCTGGACTCTACACATCAGGTTGAAATAAGACTCCACTTATTTGGAATAGTCTACATAAGTGTATATGTAAATAAGTATAAAATATACAGAATGTAATTCATGAACGCCTCCCTGGTGTGGTGTTTCGGGCATGTCTGACCGTAAACAGACCCCTGGGTCGACCCAGGACACGCTAGAAGGACTGTGTCTCTCGACTAGTCTGGGATTGCCTTAGTGTCCGCTCAGAAACCCAAACCCAGATTAAGCGGAAGAAGATGACTGACTGATGACATGACTGAATGCAGTTCATTACAGCATAGTAAACCATAATAGTGGGAAGTCTGAATGTAAAGCACAAGATGCTGTATTAAAAGATAATGTACAGCATGAACTTCATGTCCAAAATCACAATGCGCTCAGCGTTTCACAAACAGTGATGTTCAATTTTGCATGGTGCTTAATAAAGCCCGTAAATAAGTGTTTGTATGTTTTCCTGTATTTTTACATAGGCTTCAAATATTATGGAAGGGGTGCAAGCATGATGTTTGGTAAAAAGGCATTTGTAGAAACATACTAGATGTTTTCCAACTGTTACATTGATGATGCGTGTTTTTTTGCTTGTTAGCCGACTAATGTAATTAAAGTTGTGTTGTTTCATTAGCGTGTGTGTCCATGCAGTCAATATGCTGTATTTGATAAAAGGTTATGAGGGTGTACTGTAGCATGAATGCATTTGTAGCATCATACTGGCCTGCGTTCTGTGCTTAGCTAGCAATCAAGCTATCCAATGATGCCAAAGCACCTCTATTTAATACACAATGTATTACCTAAAACTCTGCATTATGTTTCAAAAACATCTCGTAATATGGGTGTACTTTATATTTTAACCAAATTTGAACCCTCTGTTGACAAGTGCTATGCAGTCAAAGTCACTCCAGCAAATCCCAGCTTGTTCGGTACGCAGAAAACAAGACAATGCAAAAAGGCGAACCAGGCGCACACCCGCAAATTCAGCTTTTACTTTCTTTTTTCACATTACTGCTTTGTTTTCTGTAAAAAACAAAAAAACAAAAGTGCTGTTCAAAAGCAAACGCATGGCCCCTGACCAACCTGAGATTTACATGCAGTGCTGTATTTATGTGGATAATGTGAACTAATGTCCTGTATTATTATGTGTATTGTTCATTAAAAGTGATTATAGTGCAAATGATGCTACTGCCTATTCTATGAGTTCTCATGTGAGTCAATGTCTGGTGTAAATTATAGTGGAGCTCAGCGTGCTCAGGATTCATACTGGCCTTGGTCGAGATAACATATAATACACTAATTGGTTACCTTAATAGTAGTCCTGTGAACAGGAAAATTGGATTGAGAAATGTGTGCAGTGTTAGATTCCTGACAGATGTGGAAACCAGTGTGATCTTCTGCCTTCTGCATTGTAGCTCATCAACTACTGGTTCAGTGTTCGGTTACTATGGACTTCCTGTCAGCTCTAACCAGTCTGTCCATTCTCCTCTGATCTCGCTCATCGACTAGGCATTTCAACCCCATACTGTCCATTCAATATATGATTATATGACCAACAACCAGTGATTCATTCATTCTTATGCAGTATATGTAGTGTACTATATTCACATCATTTACCCTGAGAACTAAAATGAAACGTTCTGAAAAGAACAATCACTCCTATAATATTTAAAGAACAATAAATCTAAACATGTGGTTCATTAGTTTTAGAAATGTCAAGCCATTTCACTGAATGTCTTACTTGCTTTGTTCCTGCAGTTTTTCATAAAAAGTAACTGCACCAAACCCATTGTAAACTTTCAGGGGGTGCATGGTAACCCCTCCGGGCTCTGTCGTTGAGAACAAAGTTTAAAATACACCTATGATAAAGTTATTCAATTTCACATTCCTTTTTTAAACGAATATATATATACTGTATTTCATACAATGGGGGGCCGTTAGGTATGGCCTTCTCTCCTGGCCCAAACACTATCAGAAGCACTGATCTACAGTATTTGTTCCATGAAATTGTATTAATTTATTCCCAACTCCTCATTTCATAACATGTCTCTTGGCTGCACTATTTCCAGTACGTGATTTCAGCCTCTATGTGCTGCCATGTCAATCTAATCCGCCCAGAGCCTTCAGAATCAGTAGTGCTGGCCAATGTCACTTAACTATATTAGCGATGGGGCTTTCTGTGTGGAAAAATTGGCTCTTGGTGTAAGAGTGAGTGTGAATTGTTGTGTGTTTGTTGGCCCTGCACTGATCTGGCAAGCTGTTCAGGGTGTAGCCCACCCCCACCCAGTGTTGGCTGAGATATGCCTCAGCATCTCCGTGATCCTAAAAGGACTACTGTTATCGGAAAATGAATCACCTTCTGACCAGTCAGATTTGAGCATGAAATAGTGTTGTGGGATAAACAACATTGTGCAAATCAGGATCTTCAGCACAAACAGGTACTATGAGTGATTAGAAGCTTGATTTAAGAAAAAAAAGCTGTTACAGCATGAAACACTGCAAAATGATAATTACAGGTGGAAGAAGTGAGACAATGTGGGAATGCAGCTCCTTGAAGAATTATTTTTTTAAATGAAAGAACTTTTTAAGAAGGACCGTGGTGAAGCTTAGCCAATAATTGCCTCAGTGGATGTAAGTGTGTCTGCACTGACAGACACAGAGCTGAATGTTCAGAAGGTGAAACACAGGTGTAGTGTTGTGTAGTGTTGTGCTGAAGGTCTTTAGCTGCGCTCGGGGCAAAAACAAGTAAAGGCAGAAATTTTTGATCAGCCTTGATCAAAGTAAGAGGATCCCCATAAGGTGTGTACCTGCCTACCTTGTCCAAGTCAAAGTCTCTGTTTACATTCATTCATTTATTTTCCAAACCACTTTATGTTACTAACGTAGCAAGGATGCTGTAGCCTATCTTAACCAATTCTGGGTAAATACGGGATACACCTTGAACCACATGCCAGTCCATCGCTAGTAGTACGTTAAGCAATGACGTCCTTTGGGAAGGTTGACATATGCCCCCGGTCTCCAGTCTCTAGAACAGGTTTTCTCCTAGAATAACTATTTAATAATTTAGTTTCATCTGTGACCAGTTTTGCTATTCCTGTTTATGAAAAATGATACCACACAACCCCCACAACATCACTGATGCAACCATCACCATGCTTCCCTGTGGGGAGGTAGATTCAGGGTGATCTGTGGTGTTAGTTTTGAATGTTGGAGGTGCGTTTACAGATATACACCTGTAAGAGATTACTACTAATTAGTATTCTGTGACAGAGTGAGCAGAGAGAAAGGCTATAGAGGGAAGAAATGAGAGCTGTAAGAAAGAGAGAAAGAGCTGCGAGCCACAGAACTACATGTGTTTGTGTATTGGCCATAAAAGAATAATTAAAAATAAAAACAATGAAAAGTAAATATGCGAGAGGAAATGCTTCCTTTATAAATTCACTCACCTGCCCCCACCAAGGCCACAGGGTGCAACTTAAACTCTCATCAGGACCAAGAACCTTGACCCACTTGAAATTGGATCTCATGGATTATTTTCCTTATCACTGTTCTGTTTTTATTTTTTTGTTATTTTTTATTTTTCCTGTGGTTCTCTGGTTTTGCTGAAGGTATTATTATCACCACTGTTTGTTTGTCAGTTTTCCTGTGAACAAAATTCTGATCACACCCATGCATGTATTTTCACTATGCTTGTTGGGAACTGAGTCCTGGATGATTTGATTTTGGAAAGTCAAGGTCAAAGGTGAAGATTAGAAAAAGGTCACAAAGTATTAGAGATAAAGTGTTGGGGATACAGTTACCTTTGACCTTGAGGAACCATCATTCATTCACTGAAATCCTAGTAGGGTCACGGGGAGGCTGGAGCCTATCTCAACCTACTCGGGTCGAAGGTGGGATACACCCTGAACAGCACGCCAGTTCATCACAAGGCAACATACACACAGCCATTCACACTCACACCCAGGGGTGATCTGGAACAGCCAATTAGCCTAATGTGTATGTCTTTGGACTGGGGGGGAAGAAACCCAAGGAGTACTCAAAGGAAACCCATGCAAGCACAGGGAGAACATGCAAACTACACTCAGAAACGCCTTCGCTGAGCTTGGGACTCAAACCCAGGACCTTCTTATAAGAGTTTTTTGGTCATGTTCAAGTACTATAGAACATAAAACACATGGGTAACTTAAACCAGTACTAATAAAGGGGTTATTTGCTACATTGTCCATGCTGCATGGTGGCAGATCATTACACTCGATGAGTACCTGGTATTTAGTAGATCATTGTAGATCAAGTTATTGTATATTTTAGAAATATTACACACACACCTTCAAAGAAACCAGTGGGCATGAAAACATCATTATATAATATGATGTATAGTATAATGTTCAGACATCCTATCAACACATCACAGTGATTAAAAGTACCGCACTGAGGGGCCAGCAGAAGTACAAGTGTAAGCAATTACTTTTCACACTCATGCAGCTATAACCAGGAAATGCTGTTTACCAGGCCCACAAAGTAGGATTCAATGAAGGAGAAATAAGCTGCTTTCTCCACGCTCCATTCTCTCTGCTCCCATAGTGCATGCTAATTACAGAGAACTGAACAGAGGAAGCAGTAAAAAAACAAAAAGCCTTACACATCAGTGCACATGTTCTCTTGACTGGGCCCTTACAAACACTTTTTGTACACAGCAATGGAGTTACAGATTAGACAGGGATGGACCGTCAAAACACAGTCAAGGGTGATTCTATAACACCGATCCTTTATTACTGGAAATCCGTTATTGATTGCAGTGGTGTGTCTGCTCTAAGGGGGAATATTCAATGCTATAGCACTGGTTTTGTTCAAATGGACCAAAGTTTTAAACCAATAAAAAAAACATTACCTTTTAACCAGACATGTTGAGGACTTAGTATACTATATTTGAAGAAATCAAAGGCTAAAGGGTAAAGAATTAGATCAGTATTATATAGACTAATTCGAAATTAGCCGTCAGACAAATCAAATTGGCCGACCTTGAAAGCTTTCTCCAGACTACACCAATCGACCACATGATCAATAGAGTCCTAAAGTGTTGAGGTCACTTGTCATGACAGCAAAATTATCTGTTCTAAGCAAAAGAAAGATGAAGTCAGTTGTGTATAGTATTGTTATCATTCTCTCAAGTTTAACTTCGTACTGAATTCTTCAAAAACACTCACAAGATAAAAGAACTTAAAATATGGCAGGGTGTCATAGTAGTTGGCATGTCTACCTTACCGCAAAAAGCTCCTGTGCTAGATTCCCAGGCTCTGGTGTTTCTGAGTGGAGTTTGCATGCTGTCTCTGCGCTTGCAGGGGTTTCCTCTGGGTACTCTAGTTTCCTTGCACAGTCCAAAGAAATGCACATTAGGTCAATTGGCTATTCCAAATTGCCCCTAGGAGTGAGTGTGAAAGGCTGTGTGTGAGTGTTGCTCCTGCAGTGGCCTGGTGAGCTGTTCAAGGTGTGACCCAGTGTCAGCTGAGATAGACTCCAGCCTCCCCACGACCCTAGTAGGATTAAGCAGCTTAGAAAACGAGTAAGAGAGTTAATATGGCTGCGGCATGGCTGCATTTGGATTCTTTTTGTGGACATTTCTTATTCCATATTTTGTATCTGCATGCTATTGTCTTGGTATATGTGCTGTGACAAAAATAAAAATAAAAAAAATAAAAACATGTTTAATTTTGTTAATGCAACAAAGGACTGATAAAAATTTTGAGTGTGACCGGATCAGCATCCAAGACAGCTTTGAAGAATTTTTTCATTGAAAAGTTTACAGATTGCACTACCTCGGTGGAGGTCTGCACTCTCTGAGTGCATTTCTAATTAGAACATGTATTGTGTTGTGTTTTATCTGTAAGCATGTTGGACCCCAGGCGGCACAGTGGTGTAGTGGTTAGCAAGTTAGCCTCCCAGCAAGAAGGTCTTTTGTTCGGTTTCCAGGCTCAGGTGATTCTCTGTGGAGCTTGCATGCTCTCCCTGTGCTGGTGTGGGTTGTTTTATAAAAACATTCGTTCATTCATTTTTTAAGTGGCTTAATCCTAATTAGGGTCATGGGAAGGCTGGCGCTCATCTCAGCCGACATGGAGCAAAGGCGGGGTAAACACTGAACAGCTCACCAGTCCATCGCTGGGCAAAACACAATCATTCTGACTCACACACCTAGAGGCAATTTCCTAATGCCAGCACAGAAAGGATATACAAACTATAAATATATCCTCCTGAGACCCAAAAATTTATGTTGTATGTCTTCTTATTTCTTACTGCTTCTGTCCATCGACACCCAATAACTATTGAACTTGATCATTGTCTTCAAACAAGAAGAAGTTTGGTGAAAGAGTAATACCCAATGGCTCTCATACGAGGATCTTACCACATACATACAATATTGTTTGGAACTAATATGATCTCAAGAAGATAGACATGCACTTGCCGAGCTTGGGACTCAAACCCAGGACCTTCTTGTACTACGCCACCATGCCGCCTGTTAATGTTACAGTAATATCTTAACTTAAACCCAACAGCCAACTGCTGAGTGGGTCAAAAGATAGCACAAAACAACAGAACACTGAACCCAACCAAATGGCATTAACCCAGCCCATCCATCTAAACCAGAAAACCCAAAGACACCCGTCATCCCATTTTAGGGTTATGACCTATACAAAACCATGAACGAGTGATGAAAAACATCCACCCAGTTTTATGTATTATTATATACATCAGTGACTTGAAATGAAATAACTGTATAATTAGAATAAAGTATACAGTACTGACACTAGTTCTATTTTCCTGCTCTTTAAAAAAATTTACTGCAATTCACGTTGCATTTTAACTGCATACTTTATAAAAACAGGCATTCCATTTTAGCAGACATATTTAAATAGCTGAATCTTTAGTTTACCTGCAGGAACACAAGACTTTCTGCCGTAGTACAATTAAGTTCAGTCCACTTCAGTGAAGTGTTTACTTCTTTTTTTTTCTTTTGCAAAAGATTGGCAGAAAATCACACACTGCACATCCAGCGGCTCATTGGCTTTCTGCGCAGCAGGAGTTCCAGCACTGAAGGCTTCGAGCAGCTTGAACAAAAGTAATGATTTCCAGCAATACAGCTGCTGTTAATGTTGTTCTGCTTTTCCGTCATTATTCTACTGATAAAAGAAACAGTAATTATATCCTTAACATCTAAACACAAGAGTTGGGGTATAGGTGCTACTGTGCATGACTGATTTTATTAAATATTCACAATGAAGCTTGATTTATGATTTAATAAAAATGAGCAATTTTCCAAAAATGCTGGTTGCTGTTCTCTTCAGCCCAGGAATAGAGAGAGGAATCAATGAAAGATCAGCTAATAAAAGCATAACAAAGATTACTCATTACTCACTCACTTGTTAAACCATCACTCACTTGTTAAACCATCTAATTTATTATGGTCACAAGGAGGCTGCGTGAAGGTGGGGTACACCATAAACATCTTGCCAGACCATCACAGGGCTAACGCACACAACCATTCACACACAAGCATTGGGGCAATTTGGAACAGCCAATAAGCCTAATGTGCATGACTGAGAGGAAACTGAAGTACCCCACACAAGCAAGGGGAGAACATACAAACTTCACTCAAACTCGAACCCAGGACCTTCTTGCTGTAAGATGGATATGCTAATGTGCCAAAATGACAACATTTGAAGACATGCTTACACTTTGCATCTTTTCAAGTCAAGATATAATAGAAAAAAGAAAAAAATATTTAAAAAAAGAACTGTCACATTTGTTGTAGAACTTGCAATTTGCTATTGAATAACTAAGAATGTTAAAATTTTAAGGAAATCTGGAATACAGGAAAATACTACATATCTATTATTTCATATTAAATATAAAATTATTCAGCATGTCAAGCTTTATACGCTCTTTTTTGTTCAATCGGCAGAAAAATAAATACCTGTGTACCACCCGTGTGGTGCAGTTGCGCAGTGGTTAGCACATCCGCATAACAGCAAGAGAGCACCAGGTTTGATTCCCAAGCTCGGGGTGTTTCTGTGTGGAGTTTGCATGTTCTCCCCTTGCTTGCATGGGTTTCCTCCGGGTACTCCGGCTTCCTAATTCGTGGTTCCAAATCACTCTTAGGTGTGAAAGTGAGTGTGAATAGTTGTGTGCGTTGCCCGTGATGGCCTGGCAAGCTGTCCATTTTGTACTCTGCCCTCGTCCAGAGTCGGCTGAGATGGGCGCCAGCCTCCCCGCAAACCTAATTAGGATTAAGCGGTTCAGAAAATGAACTTAATGAATGAATGAGTGAGTTTGCAGGTTTGAACTTCGGTTGGTGCATGCATTTATCCATGGCTGGGAGTCCATGAGAGCTAATTGGCTGAACACTCAGGGAGGTAGGAATGGAATACGAGCTTTTCCCTGTCACTCACACATGATAATCATGGGTGTCTATGATCTTATGCATACTAGATTTATACTCTTAGGGCTACATGGCGAGTTTGGAGCACAAAATGAAATTCGACCTTACAGAATTACAGATGTTAGTAGATGAAGCCAATAAACACTTAAATGAGCAACAGCAAAGAAATCTGACGATCGCACAAAGGAACGCTATATGGGAGAAAATCTAAAAAAGTAAATGCTGTTGGTAAATCGATGCGAACAGTGGATGAAGAGTAAAAAGAACATCAGAAGAAGAACAAAAGAAAAATTAGTGTACAATAAAACTTCGGCAAATAAAAGTAACACTTTTTTCTGAAAAGATATTTATTTATTAAATTAAAAATGAAGGTACCTCATGTGGCAACATTTTACAGTCTTTCACGTAACATCCCCAGAAAAAAACTTTTATAAATGTACATGTATAACTTCATCAGAAGTTTAGCGAGCAAGCTCAAATGCCCCAAAGCACGGGGATGTGCATGGCGTCATCGTTGGCATGGTTGGTCAAGAGTGAAATGTCCGTGGAATGTGTGGTGCTTCACGCAAACTTCATGGCTGGTGTACACATGTTTCTGCAGCTGTTGGTGCTTTGGCGACACTTAGAGATGATGCTGGGAAACTGTTAATAATGTGAAAATTAGTCCTCAGAGTTAATTAAAGCGCAATTTGCAGCGAGAGCCGGTTTTCATAATGTAATCGGCACTGTTCACTGCACACACATTGCTATAAAAGCACCATCACAGGATGAATTTATGTCAACAGGAAGCATTTTCATTCCATCACTGTACAGATCACATGTGAAGCACAAATGTAATGAACTAACATTGTGGCGAGGTTTCCTGGTTCAATGCACGATTCATACATCCTAAGTAACAGCATGTTTGGAAACTACACGCTGGCACTGAGCGCAATGGTGATTTCAACCATACACCAATGCATTTATTGAGTCACTGATATTTGTGTGGATGCCTGTGAGCAGGCGGTCATTTATGCCTCCGATTGCACAGCACACATGCTCACACCACCCCTGAAACAGGAATGTCACCGACTGCGGCGACTCTCTGTTCAATCAGGGTGAGGTCCTCCTCTCCTCTCCCCCCGCTGGATTGGGTCAGACTTTGGCGGTGGGCAGCCCGTCCTCCGCTTAACGGCCACTTTTAAGTCTGACCACTTATTTTTTAACTCTGTGTGCGTTCGCCTTTCTGACCCCACAGTATTGACTCCCTCACACACTCTCTCTCCCACTCAGACCTCTGCCGTTTGTTGTAAATGCCGGAGGACAGCGTGCCAAACACTACATTTTTGCATGCCTCCCTGTCTTCCTCATATTATAAGGGTTTTCTGATCCTGCGAAGATGGGAATCTCTGGAGCGGGGGTTTATTTAAATCTGATTTGCATATTTAAATATGGGCATGGACAGGGAGGGGTCGGGTACTCCTAAATGTGTGTTCAATTCCACGTTGCTTCGGATGTTCAAAGGAAATGTGCTTGGATTCATGCGTACGCACAGATTCATACATCTGGATTTTTTTGTGCTTACGATGTTTTCTGGATTTAAGCGTGTGCCATTTTTAAGTAGGAATTCCACGCAAGTCTTTGTACATGAGGCCCCTGGCATGTCCCTGCTCTAAGCCTTGAAACTGTTCTTAATAAAACTTAAACAACTTAACATTATTTTAAATATGTGTATACATTCCTACATTGTGTTTGTGTGTGCGTGTGGCTATTTGATATAAGATTGTTATTACAAACTAATCACAATTAATGTCTAAATAAATGCAATGATTAAATAAATTCATTACATGATTTGTTTTTACATTAGTTAGAGTATGTACAATTTTGTGTTTGCAGCCAAATTATATATTCTTTACATGTTTTTAACTTTACGAATACAAAAAACTTTATTCATCCCGAAGGAAATTGCTGAAAGCAATTTAACCACTAATAGCCAATCATGTTTTGTTATAGCCAGTTATCTCTTCCACTATGACTGGCTAATCAGCTAGCCAGCCACTCCACCAAGCAACCAGCTGATTTCATTGCAGGCTCCCTACACATAAAGCATCGTAGGAAGGGGACTTATGAAAAGAGATCTCAGAGGACCTTTGGAAGAATATTCTTAAGTCATCTATTTGTGCAAAGCATGATCTAATTCAGTTTAAAACTTTAAAAATAATCGCATCCATAAAGTTTGAGTATCTGAAATTTATCAAAACATACACCCAATTTGTGGAAAATTCTTTAGTGTCATTTCAGTGCCTTGTTGGTTCCCCTAAAATTACCTTAATTCTGCTGAATTTACTGGGAACTATTCTCAAGTATTGTAAAAAAAAAAAAAAAAAAGTAACTTACTGACAAAAAGTGTCAAAAATGATGCACCCTAACGGAGAGCCATGTAAAGTGAAGACAAATAAACATTAATATGGGTCTAGCTGTGCTTTGGGGAGAGAGAATATAACTATAGATTATGTATTGCTCAGGTGGTTAAGAAACGTGTTTTGGCAGAGTACTTTAACCCAGACTCCGGTTCGAATTATTTTAACAGTTTATAAATGTATTTGTTTTTGTTTGCATAATTTGTCTTGGTGCAAAACAGAGACACGACAGATTTAACTTTTTTGAACAACCAAGTGAAGCATCAGATTTCACTCTGAATCAGCTTTATAGTCGAATTGCAGAATTGACTACAATATTGTCGAATCTGCAAAATGTGCATTAAGCTAATTGGCTTTTCCAAATTGCCCCTAGGTGTGAGTGGCTATATGTTAGCCCAGCAATCGTCTGGCGAGCTGTTCGGGATGTACCCCACCTTTGCCCAGAGGTTCTGGCCTCCCAGTGACCCTAGTAGAATGTCTTGGTAATTTTTTTTGATAGGAGCAACCAGTAGACATTTTTTGGATTTCTGGAAAGTGGAATTTGGACAGAACTAAAGCCCAGCTTAACAAACGTCCGATTCTTTTTTACTTAAAGTTGGAGAAACATTCCACTAACGCGTCTTACATTGCCGTTATCCAGCACAGACACGGAAAGTGAGAGGTTTATTTACGCCTTTACTATCCGGTTTACGCACACTGTAAACAGGAAGCGTACGAGGCTTAGCCAATCAGCGCTCAGGGCTTCTCTCTTCTGCTTCGCTAAAGCCGAGGTGATCAGAGCCTTTGAAAACAGGTCGTGATAACATAGCGACACCCGGAAGGCACAAGACGATCAGTGAGAGAGGAACCGAGAATGAATCGCTTCAAGACGTCCAAATATAAAAACACCACTCCGAAGATCTCTAAGAAAGATGTGAGTAGCGTATTTAATGAAAGTATTAAATCAGTCGTGTGTGTTTTATCTATTGGTTAGAAGTCTCGGCTGAATTTCAAACGTCTCCTTCATGCCTACGGTAGTACACTACACTGGAAAGGACCTTGATGTCATTATTGACCCTATGTAGTGCGCTACTTGTTTATAGTAGAGTGTTTCTGAGAGGAGCGCTTGCAGCGATGACAACGCCTTAGAAGGGATGTCAAACGTCTGACTTCCTCCTATATTGTTAAACGTAACTATATTTGGACATTTCACTCTCATGAAGCCAGACCTGTGCTAAGAATGTGAATTATTTTAGTATGCAGCGTGTCTGAACACGGGTTGATGTATTTCTGATATAATAATTGAAATATAGATTCTGCGCTAGATTTAGCTGCACTTAATCTTATGCACTGATTATTAAATTGTGCTCTATTAGATCACTGTCCTGATTAAAGCGCGTTGTGTTTTATGTCGGTTCGTTTTTTGTTTTGTTTTGTTTTTTTGTACACTCCTTTCTGTTTACATATTGTATGAATCCTGCCTTGTCCGAGTTGTTTATCTTCTGTAGTCGTCTGGATCTGCAGAGGACTGGCAGTATATCAGGAACTGTAACGTAGACTTAATTATAATCTGTATGTGTTTTGCATAAATAACTTAAAATGCAGAGAAAATAATGCGGGAAGCTGCATTACGTAAATGTGGTAATAAATCTGTTCCTGTTTCAGTTTCATGTAATTACTTTGGTGGCAAAACCCCAAGTTTTCAGAAACCCATTTCTGCTAGTTTTATCTTTAAGATGAAAAGCTGCCTTCAGTGATTCTAGTCCAGTTCCACTGAAAGACTCCCTACCTGCCCTACATTTGTCTTTCTATTGAAACACTACTGTTAAAAATAAAAGAATTATATATTTACAACAGACAGTATTTATCCCTCAGATTATCACTGTCCTCCATTCCAGCCTCCGTATTCATATGAAAGTTAGTACTGTGTTGCCAGTGGAGACAGGTGAAGACCGTGTGACTTTTTGCTTTACAGTGGTGCCCTACTCTGTGCAGAATAACACACACACACACACACACACACACACACACACACACACACACACACACACACACACACACATATATATATATATTCAAGCATTACCCACTCAGGATGATCTAAAATAATATACAAGATGATTTCTGCTTTGTGCCTCATGCCCATGCCAGTGAAACATGGAGTCCCATCCGCTTGCCAAGGTTGGGATTGATCGCACATTGCTCATAATGAAAAATGTGTTATTACCATTAAAATCTTTCATGCCAAAATATTTTTTTTGCAGAATAATAATAGCATTGAAGAGCAGGGGCTAGTCAGAGTCAATTAAGAGTTGACTTCTTACACAGGTGTTGACTGGTGCTACGAAGGTGATTTATGAAGTCTGGTTATTGAATCAGTGTTAACTCATCGGAGTCTGTGCATGTCTGAAGGCAAACAAAACTTTGAAATCATGACAGGAGCTCCAGATTATTCATAAGAGGAGTATGCAGTTGGATATTATGTGATTAAAAAAATATTACTGCAAAGTACAACACCATGGCATTAAATTAAGACAGGAGAGTTGTCACCTACGCCAGTGTGGCAAACAGACGCTTGCCAAATGCAAGTAAAACTCTTAATGGGCGAGTTGACCTGATATCCGTTGGTCCACATTGGCTCAAATGCTGGACTTGTGGTGTGAACCCATGACCTGTAGAATCAGTAAAAAGTGAAAAAGTATGTTACTTGCTCAAATGTGCGCCGTCATTACTTCTCCCACGCAGCTATAATGTGCATATGTTTTCTCTTTTGGAGTCCGTGTGGAGCTTCATGTCATCTTGTTTGAGTGTTTATTATTTTATTCTGTAAGGTGTTGAAGGTTTAACCTAAATGATTATATATTCACAGCTGTGTAGTTTTTGGGTGAAGGAGTGTAAGTATTGTGCTGTAAATTCATGTCTTTGTCAACATATTTGTTTAGGAAGCAGCAAAAAAAATAAGTTGCATTTAGTTTTTATAGTTTTCACAGTTTTGAAAGACTTCAGATGAATAAACCCACACACACCTGTTTGAAACTCTCCACTGGTTCTTCTTAAGACTTGGGCTACGTTCACACTGCAAGCCCAAACACCAAAAAACACATCAAATCCGATCTTTTCAAATCGGATCTGGGCCACTTTCATATATGATACTAAATCGGATTTTTTTAAATGCGACCTCAGTCTGAAAGGTAATGCGACCTTGAAGTCACTTTTGGTCGACATTCATCATAATTAAATGACGGTGGGAGACCCCGAAGACAAAAAGACACACGGAGGACGGCAACGACCTTATAAGTATTTGCCTCCACTGCATAATTACTTTAAAATAAAACTGTCAACGCTGACATCTCTCAACTCCATGTTTGCCATCGACTTCTGTGTGTTTTCACTTCCGTAAACACACAGGTTTTTTTTATTTTTTAAGCATTTTACCAACACAATTACATAAACATTACAAACAGAAAAGACAATAATACAGAGGGTACATCAAGATGATACTTCCAAAAAAATTTTTTGAAATCAACATCACATTTGTCAAGCAATATTTATTACACATTCCATTTCCACAACTGTGTGAACCACCATCAACATTCAGAAGAGAGCAATATGTCACTGATCAGAAGATGGATCAGCAAGTAATGTAAACAAACTATAAATACTTTAACTTTTAGAACAGTTTTTGGAAGAAAAAGTGTGTGTGTGTGTGTGCGCGTGCGCGCCCCCGTACGCGTGTAGGTGAGTAGGGAGTTAAAGGGAGTTCACTCCATCCAGCAGGACTTGCAGCATGGTATTTTATGGTCGTTGCAAATGAAGTTGCTACACCTGACGCAAGAGGTGTAGATTTTTTTTCTTTTTCTCTGTGCACATCCAGCACAGTCCCCTCTTCTTTGTGGAGCTGCTGGTGGTGGTGTCAGTCTCAGGCGCCGCTGTTGCTGAGGCCTGAGAATCCTGCACCATAGTAACAGCAGGCATTGTACGGGGAATGCGACCTCTCCTCATCATTTCAGCAGACACCAGGTTTTTCCACAACTCCTCCAAGAAAAGCCTACATTACTTGCTGATCCATCTTCTGATCAGTGACATATTGCTCTCTTCTGAATGTT